>SJYC01004222.1:0-34299 GCA_006408675.1 Madoqua kirkii | reverse complement strand
AGTCCTTCCTCAAGGGGAGGGGGGGGGTGGGGGTGGGTAGGAGGTTGTTCTGAGGACTTCTGGAGTTATTTCATGTCCCATAAAAAGTAGTATGCGGCTTGTTTTCAGAAGGGGATAAATGTCATTTCCCTTTAAGCACACAATCAGGGTAAACTCAAGATCCTGTGTCTCCTACGCTAGCACACGGGCACGATGAGACTCAGTGGACTCAGAATCTGTGAATATGAAATAACTGCAGAGGAGTGGATGCTCAAATGTAGGCCGGTGGGCTTAATAATGCCAGGACTGCTTTGACTGAACCGATTTGAGAAAAATTCCTTTCCACTTCCGTTTTTGTGCCTTTCTCTCCTGTTTTGTGCTTTTCTCCCTGTTTGTTGTGAAACACTTCCTTCCCACTCTATTCCCCTGCCTGTCTGAAAAGTTAAGGCAACATTTGCCACTCCCGTCGTCCAGAAACTCATTTCAAAGGGCATAGAAAAGCAATGGATAGATTTCTCTTTGCAAACGGCCCAGTGAAAATAATGTGGATTTAGAAGTAATCTGTCTTCTGGTCTCTGTTACTCTACAATGGCAAATTCACTACACTCTGATTCTTAATTTCCTCATCTGTAAAATGGGGATGATGATCATAATGCTTCTTCAGAGGATCTTTGTGGAAATTAAAAGAAATAGTCTATGTGAAGCATTTCATACTGGCAATCCAGGCAAGCAATAACTGCAATAATAAACCCCCTCAATAAACCTAAACAAAGAGAAGAAACTCCACAACATACATTTCCAGTACTAATTGATGAGGGCTTATTTTAGTTCAGGTTGAGAGATCAACAGAAGTTAAAATTCAATCCAGTTTCAAGGAGGGGGTTCAGGCCACTCAGATGAGAAGGGACAATTGTGCCCAGTTTGCCACTTTAAAACTCAAGACAGGTCTCCATCAAGCCTGGGGATATTTTTCTGCAAACACATCTTAATTTCTGCAGTATCAATGCAGGAAATTGTCATGTTTTAGAGGAAGAGTGAAGATAAAACATAGTCACACATGATAAAACTGCAGAATTACTCCAGATATGCTGAAATGTACTTTTAAAACAGGGAGAAAATCCAAAGCTATTTTTTTTCTCATGCTTTCAACTATGAAAGTGAATATTTGTATTGCTTCTCATTTTATGTCTCTTTTCTCCACATACATGTGTATCTGTTTTGCATGTGTGTTCATGCTGAGTTGCTTCAGTTGTGCTCCTCTGTTCTTGGGGATTCTCCAGGCAATAATAGTGGAGTGGGTTGCCATGCCCTCCTCCAGTGGATCTTTGCAACTGAGGGATTGAACCTGAGTCTCTTCTGTCTCTTACATTGGCAGGTGGGTTCTTTACCATTAGCGCAACCTGGGAAGCCTATCTATTTTACATATATATGTGCAAATTTTCCTTTTGTGTGAGGGGTTTTGAAATTAATCAAATTATTAAATTTTTAAATTAATGGTTTCTATTAAAAATAAGCAGTAACAAAGATTTTTCTTTCTCTATTCTTTATATAAAAACCTCAACCTGTCCAACAAAATAGAATTTATCATCTCTAGTTAATTTAGTAAAATCTATTTAGTTATTCTTTGGGTTGTGCTCTCCATCCTCTTAAAAATATGAACCCATCAATTATATTAGCCATATGGCTTGATCATAACAGCTAATTTCCATTTCATAATGTAATTGTTGTTTAAACACTGACAATTTATTAGTCAAGGTGTTTGGGAAAGTTCTCTCTGGCTCTGTCTTTTTAAAATGATGATCGAAATGACTATAAAAACTCAAAGCCATTAGACTATTAGTTTTTCTGGCTCTAGATTCTGTGGCTCCTCAGCATAAAATATCTCCAAGGAGAATCTTCTATCTGCTCTGTGATCCTGGAACTCACAACATGGACGTCCAGGGCAGCTTTGTTTTCTTTGCCAGACACAGACTTTGAACAGTGAGAATCTGATGTAATGGGAGGGGCGCGCCAGGCTCCTCGGTTATGTTGGACATGAGTGCTGCTTGGAAAGGCTGTACAGTCATACATTACTGCAGACAAAACATGTCATCCTTCAGTGATCTTAATGCTTTGTTCCGTTAAATGTACTCCCTCACATAAGTGGCAGTGTATTTATGGGTAAACAGATGTTCTCCACTATCATCTCAGAATTAGAAAGCTGTGGTTTATGGCTTGCTTTAAGCTCTGAGTTTCTCATTTCCCTGAGTATTTTCCAGAATCATTTCTGTTTTTTTTCCCTACCTATCTGAGTTTTGGTTGTATTGTGACCTTATTTTTGGTTTAGGGATAAAATTTTCCTGCCTTTGTAATGCACAGTTTATGAGCCTCTACAAGTATTCACATATAATACATTAAAGAAAGATGTATAACATAACACTAAAACATGCCATATTTAAGGTAATTTGTCTTTAATACAGTCTGACTTAAAGGATATGGTTTTAATGACCTGCTGTATATATCCCTTAGTTTAAATAAAAGAAACTTTATCAGCCTGTCTCCTAGAAGATGGAACTTAAATGCCAGATAGATGGCTGGTCTATTAATAGGCAAAATGATTTAAGTCAGTTGAGGAAAGGTGAAATCTTTTGCTAAGTTAGCCTACTCTCAATTAATTAGAATTTTAAAAAACTTACATTAAGTGCATAATTTACATTAAGTGAGTAATCACATTACATTTCATTATAGTTATTTATGATCTATTCTTGATTATATTTTCTGATAAAGACACTACATTCAGGTGCACTTCATTGAAAGTGTTTGTTAAGAGCATGAGTAGGTTTTCAGATCTTAGCTCTTAAGAAGAGGTGTTTATCTTAAAGGCCTTCTGTCATCTTCACTTGATTACGGGACCACAGGTGGGTGGATGGGCTTAGCATTAGATCTCTGCTCTCAGGACGATGAACTTGCTACCACTTTATCAACAGAACTAAGACCTCTTCCCCAAGGATATGCTTACAAAAATAAAAAGTTTATACAATAATTAAATTGAGAGGGGCTAAAAGTGCCTTGAAACAGTAGATGATGGATCATTACTGAGCCATGGGTAGGTATCACAGACCTTTCATTTGTTCATGCTATTATTATTATTTTTTAATAAACATCATTGAAATGTAGCATCCTTAGAGAAAGTGTATTTATCTGGTCTTCTCTTGTTTGACATTTAAGCTATATATCCAGTTTGGGTTGTTTTGAATATTGTTGCTGTGAACATTCTTGTACGTGTTTGTTGGTGCACATAGGTGTGCTTTTCTGGTGAGCATAACACCTAGGACTGGAATTGCTGGGTTATCATGTATTAAATTGATCTTTCTTCCTACTGAGGGTTATGTAATAATCCTTCAGTGGCATCCCATCTAACTCAGAATAAAAGTTAATAGCCTTACAATTACTTACAGAGCCCTAAACAATTTGATCTCGACACCAGTTTGTTTCTTGCTGCCTCTACTGCAGCTAAAGTTACCTCCAGGCTATTCCAAGAACATGCCAGATATGCCACCCAATTAGGGCCTTTGCCCTTGCCACTTCTCTTTGCCCGGTAGTGTCTCCTCCAAATATTTACAAGGCCCCTTCCTTATCTCCTCACTTGACTCAAAGGCTACCTTCTTAGTAAGGCCTTTCCTAACCAGTCAATTAACCTGTAACCCCTCCCTATTACTCTATTACACTCATTATTTTTCTTTGCTTTCTGTTTTTCCACAGCACTGATCAGTATCTGGCATGCTATGTTTTTATTTGTTTGTTTTGGGTTTCCTCTGTCTAGAAAGTAAACTCTAAAAAGGCAAGTGTTTTTTTCCTCTTTACTGCTATATCTGCTGCTATATCAACGTGCTAGTTCTAAAACAGGGCCTGATAAATAAATAAATAAATGTTTAAATAGATAGTTATTGAACTAAGAAATCAATGGATGAGAAGAGGAGGTCACACTGGCCTCAAGCTACTGTAAAAGAGGCATAAAATATGGCTGTTGGTTTCTGCTGTGTTTGTAACTGACTCTGTGACCTTGGACAAGTCACTGCCAGCTCCCTTGGTTGTCAATAGGGATAATAAACTCTGCCTCTGTCCAGGACTGTTAAGTGGACCAAGTGAGGTAATATGGGTGAAAGTGTTCTCTGAAGTTAAAGTCTTTATCAAAATAGATATTTCCAATTGGCCCGTAAGAGGCCCCAGAAAAAAATGAGTTAAGATGATAAATAATGATTGTACACCGAGAGCATAACTTATCCCTCTCTTGTCTTACGAAGGTTAATGCATGTCATTGCCTCTTACTAACTGATACATTTTCTCCTCAGTAGAGAGTGGAGTTGGAGGGGTCTTTCAGACATCTGCATCTGAAATCTCCACTCATGGGAAGGACTGGGAATTCTAAAGGAAATCCAGAATCAGCTTGAATGCTGACAGCAGTAATAAGCTTGTATATTTAATGAGTTCTCACTGTATGCCAGGCAAACAGTGTTTTGAATCTATTAGCTCATTCATCATCATAACATCCCTTGGAGGTACTGCTACTACTGTCTGTTATACAGGTATGGAAAATGAAGCAGAAGGAGGTAAAGTAACTTCACCAAGCTTGACAGGTAGGCCAGGATTTGAACCCAAGTATCAGGTTCAGGGCTGTAGTCAGCACCTCTCTGCTTTGCTGCCCAAGTTCTAGTAGTCTTCTGGGTGTCTCTGCTGTGCTGTAGGATAGCACAACTAAGTCCATGACAGGAGAACGCTCCTCAACAAGCTTACACAAGAGGCCAGGACAAAGTGAGTGCTCCATGAAGCTCCTAATGAGGGCACTGCCATGTGCTGTGTAATTACTTGAATTAGAAAGACAGCCATGTATGAAATTGAAAACAAAAACCGTTTGAAGCATAAAAATACTTTTCAAAGCTATTTGTCAGTGAACTAAGTAATTTGATTGGCAGAAAAAAATTATCATCAAAAATGATGTGTGATGAATTGAAACACAGTACATATGTTTAAATATATGAGTTCATCCTAATGATACAGAAAAGTCTCAAACTGGTGATCATTGAAGAATGCTAGAGAATTCACTATTTTAAAAATTGGTAAATAAAGGGAAATGATTTATTCTGCCTTTTAATATTAATTGTACCATGGAGTAACCAAATGTAGATGAAAAAGTTTCCTTTTATACAAGTATCTGAACACATATATGAAGACACAATAGAATTGGAATATCACCATTTTGCACCTCCAAATGAATGAACAATCTAGGCATTGAGCCTCAACAGTGTTGAGAGACAGCAGACATTATGTGCCTCCTGATGGAAGGACACAATTCAAATATGAGGTAGTTTTGCTAAAAAAAAAAAAAAAAATTGGACTGAAATATGATTAAGCTCCCAGATCCAAAGAATAATTTACAGAAAATAGAAAGGACAGAAGAATATGTTAAATAATGCACCTACAAAATCCAGTCTGTGGGAAACTTGAGAGGACAAACAATCTAATTTATTTAACAAAAACATCACAGAGAATAAAAGAAAAGGAGGAGGAACCTTTGAATTAAAAGATACTCAAAAGACATATTAGCTGGTTGTAATATGTATATTTATTTGGATTGTGGTTTGAAACGACAAACTGTACAACAAATGTATGACATTGTTGAGACAATTAGAAATTTGCACATTGAGTGAAGGACAAGGAAGTCAGGCTTGTGGCAGTTCATAGGGTTGCAAAGAGTCAGATACAACTTAGCAACTAAGCAACAACATTAACCAAATATTTAATGATATTAAAGTGCTACTGTTTTAAAAATAAATGTAATGGCATTTTGTGCTGTGCTGTGCTTAGTTGCTCAGTCGTGTCTGACTCTTTGGGACCCCCATGGACTGTAACCTGCCAGGCTGCTCTGTCCACCGGCTTCTCCAGGCAAGAACACCGGAGTGGGTTGTCATGACCCTCTCCATTGGAATCCTCCCAATCCAGGGATTGAACCCAGGTCTTCTGCATTGCAGGTAGATTCTTTAACATCTGAGCCACCCAGGAAGCATTTTAGTTAGGTTCAAAAAGAGTCCTTATGTTTTAGAGATATATACTAAATACTTATGGATGAAGTAACATGATATCTGGAATTTGCTTCAAAATAATATGGCAGGAGGGGATGGATGTGTACAGAGATGAAACCAGATTGGACATGAGTTGATAATTACTGAAGCTGAGAGATGGGTACCTTTAATGCTTTAGTGAATGTATAAAATTCTCCATAATAATAGAATATTCCAAAGTGTTAGCAGAGACTGAAAAATGTATTGTGTTTGTTTGACTTTTCTTGTGGGTAAAATGAAAACACTTGGCAATACCTCTATTGGTGGAAATATGAAGTGGAAATGAAATCTTATACATTGCTGGTGGGAAAGTAAAATCATATTGGGAAATGCTATCTGGCAGTTCTGTATAAAGTTAAACATATACCTACCCTATGACCCAGCTATCTTATTTCCAGATATTCACCTAAAAGAAATGAAAATATATGTCCACAAGCAGATTTAAACAAGAAGTTTTTAGTAGCTTTATTCATGAGAGCCAGAAATTAGAAATGACTCAAATATCTATTAATAGGAGAAGGGATAAACGATGCATGGTATATTTGTATAATGGAATACTACTCAGCAATATGTAGGAAAATACTACTGATAAAAGCATTCACATGGCTGAACCTCACAGACATGATGCTAAAAGACTGAGTAGAAGTCTACAGTGATAAAGAAAAATCTATAGTGCATTTTTTCTATGAAGCAGTGATAGAAAACTGTTGCCTCTGGGAAGGGGTTTTGAATGAGTAGGGCAGGAGAAATCTTCATTGGTATGGTGGTTACAGGGGTGTATATGTTTCTCAAAATTCATGACCTGTGCATTTAATATCTGTACATTTCACTGTGTGTAAATTATACTTCTATTTTAAAATATTAAATAAAAGTGGTTCAGGCAACCTCTTGCCTAGTGTGAGGCATAGAGGCAAAGCTGTCTGCTGTTTTAGTATAGCTGCTAAGGCAGCTTCAGCCTGGTAGGATCCGTGGGGAGATGAGCCCTCCATGACGAGATCTTTCTATATTTGGTTCAGGCTCAAAATTTTCTTTCTCAAAACAACTGGTCATGTAGGCCCCAAAGAAACAGTCATTTAACTGCTTGGTTAAGCTCTAGCTGAAGGTCAAAGACAAATGATTTTTAGGCATCTCTTTGATCAGCAGAAACCAGACAATGTGAGGCACAACGCTAAAGGCCTGGGAGCTGGGAGCAGGAGGCTGGGCATTGGGCTCAGTATCTGGCTAGTGTGAGTGTTGCCACAGACAAGGCCCTTCGCTTCTTTGGACCTCAGTTTCTTTCTTCCCCACATGAAGAAACTGATAGAAGTCTTCTGGGGCATCTGTCAGATCTAACACTCTGAGACTCTGTAGAGCTTTATGTTTGCTACAGAGCCTTCCCTGGAGTGGTCTAGAAATTCCCAGACCGAACTCAACATTTTCTTCTCTAAGTTTATTCCTCTTCCTACATTCTTTTTCTCGGCTTCTCAGCGCTACCCTTGTGCATTCATTCATTCTGCAGATGCTTACTGAACCCACAGTGGGTTTCAGTATCTGCTCCAGGTGTTGGTGATGCAGCAGTGAACAAAGAGACAAGATCTCTGCCCTTAAAACCCTCATATAATATAATGGGGGGAGATAGACGGTAATAGATGTGTCAAAAAGCTATAGAGAAAGAGGATAGGGAATGTAAGGAAGAATGATGTCGTAGTTTTTATGGGGGTGGCCAAGAAAGATCTCTCTTGGAAAGTGATGGTAGGCAGATGCACGGAAATTGATTATTCCTAATCCACCCCTACTGGACACTCCCCATGCCTAACCATCTTGTGAGCATTCCAATTTCACCATGTAATATTTCTCAACTTTATTTTTTTCCCTAACTACTAACACTCAGGTTCAAACCCTAATCACCTCCTCTCTGGATTATTACAAGAGTCTCCTAACTGCTGCCTGCCCCTTGTCTTGTCTCCTGGAATCAATTTTCTACAAAGGCATGCCAGAGTTATCTGAAAGGCATATCTGACTATGTCATTCTCCTGCTTAAGACTCAACAATGGCTCTCCCTTGCCAACAAGGTAAAGCCCAGATGCCCTAATGAGGTATTTAAGCCTTTTGTGATCTGGCCCCCCGTGTCTTCTCCAGCCCCATCTCTCACTCTTGCTTGATTTGATGGCTCTGTCCCAAAGTAGAATTTCCCCTCCATACACAACACAACACAATGCCAAAATGCTGATATCTCTCTTTACATGCCAATATAAGTCCTACTTTAAAGATCCATTGTATTTATTTTATTTTTTGGCTGTGCCTTGTGGCTTGCAGGATCTTGACCAGGGATTGAATCTGGGCCTTGGCTGTGAAAGCATTGAGTATTAACCACTGGATCCCCAGGGAATTCCCTTAAGCTCTGCTTAAGATCTACTTTAGTAATTACCTCTTCCATCTGATATCCAGACTCTGCAACTTAACCCACATTAAGGGCAACCCAAAGGGTGCCCCTCCTTTGTGGTCCCATGACACTTTGAACACATCTTTTTAAAAAATCACTTTATTTGCCATATTGTTCTAAAGTAGCCTGGAGTGGCTCTATTTCCCCTAGGATATGAATTTCCTGGGCATAGAACCATTTCTGTAATATTGACTGCAACCAAATATCAGTCAATGACCTTATTTGTGTTCTGATCCTCCCATTCCCTGGTCCTCACTAATCTCAGTGAGCCAACATGATGATTTATAACTTGTGACTGAAAGATAGATATAGGAAACATCCCCATTTCAAGGCTGATTTAAACTCAAGTTAATCATCAGAGAATTACAGATACTTAGATTTAGGCGAGCAATTCCAGGTAATCCAGGTGCTAGTTCCACTACCCACCTAGCACTTGGAGGCCTTTCATCATTTCTACAAGTTTTAGAGTTGTGCAGTCCTTCAAGTGTGGTGTAATGGTGCTAAGAGTATGGGGAATCCTCAGTTCACTGGAGGCTTCCTCTTTCAGGGTGTTGTATGAGAAAATCATGAAACAGGAAGTTATTTGTGTTAGAACACACAAGTTTCTACTTATAGATACATGCATATGCACATAGTATAATTTTAAATCTGTAAATTGCTTAAGATGGTGAATGGCAGCCTATTACTTAAAATATTAAAGATAAGTTAGGGACTGAGATAGTACCCAGAGAGAAAATTATTTGTAAATCGAAAATTAAAGCCATCTGTCAAAGCAAGAGGCTCAAAGTCAAAAGTGCATGGGTAGGTGGGCTCCCTAGATAGATGGCAGGGGACAAGAACCCACCTGGGCAAGTGACTGCTAGCTGGAACTGGCACTCTGGGCACCAGTCTAGCTCTACAAGCAGAAGAGGAGACTGAGCTGAAGCAGAAGCTTCAGGTATCACTTTGTCTCAGAGTTTTGTGAAGTATACCTTATTAACTTCTGCATATCCCAGTTGAACTCAACCTGCTTGATTTGCTTAAGCTTGTATTTTACCCAAGTGAAGAGCTTCTCTCTCGCTCTCTCTCTCTCTCTATTTTTTTTTTTTTTTGGCCTGATGATTTTGTAGAAAATAGAGACTTATCTGTAAGTGAGAGGAACAACAAACTCTTAAGGAATCAGATGACAGAAGGTGAGAAGGTTGAATGGTATCACCAGCTCAGTAGACATGAGTTTGAGCAAATCCAGGAGATGGTGAAGGACAAGGAAGACTGGTGTGCTGCAGTCCATGGGGCCACAAAGAGTCAGATATGACTTAGCAACTGAACAATAACAAAAGAATCAGAATTCTTTAAATTCTATATTTGCCTCTTGTTCTTAATCTCTAAATAGTTTGGGAGTAAAAACCTACAAAGGAAAGCACTGAAATGTTGAAAAGTGGAAAACTTACTTTGTCCAGAAGTCATCCAATCTGTCTAGCATAGCCTCTTCAGTGGCTGTCCCCTTGGTTGAGGCGAGGTCTGTATTTTTATGGCTTCCACCCATTGATCCTGGTTCTAACGCAGGACGGACGACATGGAGCAAATCCAAATGGCCTGTCACATTATGGTCCGTGAATATTCCGAGGCAGTTCGCTTGTGTGAATAGAAGTCACTGAACTCATGAATATTGTGCTTGGTACAGTGCTAAGATGCTTCAGCTGCTACATGCTTCAGATGCTTCTTGGGACCGGGAGCCGTAGCATGAAAAGAGGCCAAGCTTCTTCCAGTGCACTGAGAACATAGCTAAAGTATAGAATGTTTAGAGCGTGAGGGGTTTTTAAGATTTCTCCGTGTCTTATTCCTCTGTTTCAGTGGTTCTCAGCCTTAATGAAAAGTATGGAGGAATTTTAAAAACTCTGGAGGACTGAATCCTACCCACAAAGATTCTCATGTAATTGACCTGGGGTGTAGCCTGGATATCAAGATTTTAAGTATCTTGTCCTAGATTGCGGATTCCAGAGTGCTGATTTTTTGCAGATGGCGAAACTGGCCTCCAGAGAAGTCACACATCTTGCTCAGGTTATATGGTGGGTGGACACGAACAAAGGACTCAGCCCCCTGACATCTGTTATAACATGCTATTCATAGCACATGAGTAGTACTAGTCATTTTTGCCTCAGACACCCCCTCCATTGAGGACTGAGGAGCAAGCCCCAGTTCAGCAGGGTACAGCTAAGACTGCTCACCTTTCAATTTTAGGACAAGTTATTAGAAAGCAGCTTTCATCATTCTGCTTCTCAAATATCACCAAATAGTAATATTTTGTGTGGAAAAGTAGTATCACTTTGCTCATTGACTTTTAGTAAAGGGAATAATCTTACTTTTTATGACATTTACTCCTCCCATGGGACTTAATAAAAGTAACTCAATTTCAAATGAAAACAAAATGAAGTCTGTAAACTTTTAAATTTATGACTGAATTGGCCTTTTTTGTAAAGGATGTTTGTCGGCAATCTTAGGATACAATGTAGTAGGCAGATTGTTGTGGTCTCTGCTCTAGGTGAGGGGAACCAGCATTGCACACCCACCAAATGCTTCTCCAAACCTCCTAAAACTTGACTGAGTGGTATTTTTACTGATGCCGCTCTTGTAGGTCCATCATAAGAACCATCAGATGGATAGGAAGTAGGGCAAGCATGCTCTGAAACAGTTTATCTGTTTCTGGGTGACTGCTGCTACTGCTAAGTTGCTTCAGTCGTGTCCAACTCTATGCGACCCTGTAGACGGCAGCCCAAGAGGCTCCCCCATCCTTGGGATTCTCTAGGCAAGAACACTGGAGTGGGTTGCCATTTCCTTCTCCAGAATTTGGTAATTCTATGCTTAGTTTTTTGAGGAGCCATCAAACTGTTCTCCATAGCAGCTGTACCAATTTTACATTTCTGTAAGCAGTGTATGAGTGTTCTAATTTCTACACAGTTTCACCAACATTTTATTTTCTGCTTTAAAAAAACCCCAAGAATTATTCTAACGGGTGTGAAGTGGTGTTTCGTTGTGGTTTTGATATACAATTTCCCAGTGACTAGTGATGTTGAACATCTTTTGATAAACTTATTGGCCATTTGCATATCTTCCTTGGAGAAAGGAAGATATACAAATGGTGCACACTTTTATTTTTTTCAATGTGAAATATTTAATTTAAAAATTTTGACACTCCAGTATATAAAATAGCTATTATAAATGCACACAGTGTATTCTATAGCTGCCAAGTTTACCTTTTTTTTTTTTTTAAGGAAACTATAAGTTACACTGTGGTTAAGACTTGTATCTTCACCCCTTGAAAAAGCCCACATTCTATCACAATGATGTGTGGTCAGACTTCACAGCCCCAACTTTTAAACACTTGAATCAAAAGTCATAACCAGTTTTACTGCAAAAGGACCTTGTACATGTTTATCAATTCTAGTACTATAATACTAGTACCCAAAAACTCATTAACATACAGAAACATGCATCATGAAAAGCAAGAAATATCACCCATTCCTTCTGCATATCAGCAACTTGTCACTCCTGAGAAACAGTCCTCACATCACTAAAGTCTGTGAACAAGCTCTTGTTGCTTTAATCCTGAGTGAAAGATGGAATGACTTAAATACAAATGCAACATATTACAGATAATTTCTTACCAAAAGGAGTCACAAGCTAAACCGAAGTATTTTACAGAATTCACTACAAGACACGATAAAAACTGTTTTCACTTAAAGCTCTCCCCCTACCCCAACCCCATCCATCTAAAGAGCCAGCTGGATGTCTTTGGGCATGATGGTGACTCGCTTAGTGAGAATGGCACACAGATCAGTATCTTCCAACAAACCAACCAGTTACACGTCACTAGCCTCCTGCAGCGCACCAGTGGTTTTTGCCCACTTTTAAATTGAATTATTTTGTTTTTAAGTTATATATTTGGACTTCTTACATGCCAAGCTAATGGTATTCAGAAAGAGGATTCCTAAAGACCAGGGTAGAAGCTGCAAGACTTATGACTTAGCTTCAGAAGGCCTAGGACTTTATTATATTCTATTTCATAGGTCAGCCCAGATTCCAAGGGAGGGCTAGCAAAAATACATGACCATCTTTAATCCAATAGAGTATGGTATTAACATGAATTAAAAAAATTCAGTTGTTTGAGTACGATAACAATAGTAACAAATGCTGCTACAACTTTGGATTAATATGACTTCTTTTCTCCTGAGGTCTTAAAGTGCTGTCACCCATAAAAACCTTCACCATGGGAGTTTTACACATTTTAGAAATCTTTAATTATGATGAAGAGCACAGTTGCTTGCTTTTTAAAATCATTTAGCCAATTCGCTTTATAATGATGGGATGAGGCAGGGGACTTGGGTTTCAGTTTTGGCTCTGCTGTTAACTGGCTGACCAGCCTCTCTGGGGGGATGTCCTCTAACTTCTCTTCTATCTTGAACAAAGTATTGTTTTTAAGAAGGAAGATGAATTGATCAAGAATTAGGATATAGAAAATGTCTAAGTACAGGGCAATTTGTTGCCTAGAAGTATTCCCATGTGTCATTTACTCACTGGGACAGAGAAATAACTTCATAATAATGACCATTATTATAATAAGATGAAAAATAGCCTCAGCAAACACACAAACACAGCTATGATAAGAGCTGAAGAGGGGCTGGAGATGTCTTGGAGTTTTGAGACAGAAGGGCAAGAAGATAAGACATAGAGCAGTTCACATCTCAGCCAGATGGAAAGGAATGAGGAATATGGTTTTCTGGATCAAAATCTTAGTCAAAGAGCTGTATACAGCAATAGATCTGCAAACAATCCATAATACAAAATATACAGCAAAGGGGTAGTGGTGGGGTGAGGAGAAAAGGCACTGAGCATTTGTAGTGTGTGTCTTTTATATGCCAAGTTCAGGGCTGGTTGTTTTATGCTAGACTCACTGGGCTTCCCTGGTAGCTCAGCTGATAAAAAAAAAATCCACCTGCAGAAGACCCCCGTTTGATTCCTAGGTCAGGAAGATCCCCTGGAGAAGGGATAGGCTACACACTCCAGCATTCTTGGGCTTCCCTGGTGGCTCAGACGGTAGAGAATCTATCTGCAATATGGGACACCTGGGTTCAGCCCCTGGGTTGGGAAGATCCCCTGGAGGAGGGCATGGCAACCCATTCCAGTATTCTTGCCTGAGAATCCCCATGTACTGAGCAGCCTGGTGGGCTATAGCATGGGGTCACAAACAGCTGGACACAACTGAGTGGCTAAACATAGCATTTTTCAAAAATAACTTTATTGAAATATAGTTAATTTACAATGTGTTTAATTTCTGCTATACAGAAAAGTGACTGAGTTATATATTCTTTTCCATTGTGGCTTATCACAAGATATTGAATATAGTTCCCTGTGCTATTCAGTGGGACCTAGCTGTTTATCTGTCCCATATATAATAGCTTATCTGCTAATCCCAAACTCTCAGTCCTTCCCTTCCCTCTCTGCTCTCACCCTTGGCAACCACAGGGGTTGTTCTCTATGTCTGTGAGTCAGTTTCTGCTTTGTAGATAAGCTCATTTGTGCTATGTTTTAAATTCCACATAGAAGTGATATCATATGGTATTTGTCTTTCTCTTTCTGACTTACTTTGCTTAATATGATAATCTTTAGATCCATCCATGTTGCTACAAATGGCATTATTTAATTCTTTGTAATGGCTATAGACTATATTTATTTGATTTTCATAGGCAAACACGTAAGTAAGCATCACTTTCTCCTACTTCCTGTTTTACAAATGAGGAAACTGATGCTCCACATTCTGCATGTAGTTCCACAGCCTGAGGGATCCATGTTTTTCTTGCATTAAGCTGCCTGCAATAAGCCAAAACACCATATTTGTAGAGGAACACTGTTTAGAAAAATTCTTATTGGTAGAGACAGTCCTCTCAATCTTAGAATGTAATCACCATCAGTTTTATAGGTCCTCTTTGAAAATGAAGAGAATATATCCTCTCAAGCTTGATTTGGAGGGTCACTCACTATACATTTCTGATTACTTGCAAAATTCTTTACTATCATCTGATTACTTCATATAGAGAAAAATGATTCCTAATAGAAGAGATAATTTTAGTAATTTAAGTAAGTTAGCTCTTTAAAAAGTATGCAGTTTATGGGTGGGTCTCAAGTACACTTGTATTGAGTCTAGAGAAGGTAAGTATCCTGTTCTTCCCAGTGCAGAAAGGACCCCTACTTTATATTACCACAGGACTTCAGGCCCATAGGTACTTTTTCCCCCCATAATTGAGATTTTTATTTGTTGTTTTGAGGATCAGCACACCGACATTTCAATTTATACACAATTTTTCACATACATACCAAAAATCTTAAAAATATGTAGTCGTGCTTCTTCTCTTAACGGTTATTATAGTGACTTTCTAGCTTAAAATTTGGAGGTGAAATTTCCTTAATAGGGTATCAGGTACCAATATCTTCAAATATTGATATGCTGTTATATCATAAGTCTCACTGATTCACAATTTAGTGTCATATACGCTACATACTCAAACTGTCAATCATTCATAGCACATCAACAAGGTTACTAGGAAGACTGAACTACCAGGACCAGATGTTATAGAGTGCACAAAATTCTAGCCAGGAGAACCAAGATCAAGGAGTGAGTGGTTTGCTGTAGGAAAAAATTCTACCAAAATATGGAAAGAGAAGTAATTTAAAGTGTTCAAAAAAAATATAAACTGTTCAAAAAAATATAAAGTGTTAAAAAAAATAAAGTGTTCAAAACACTAAACGTGCAACTGACTCCAAATTGCCATTTAGCATGCTTTGTGTTATAGGATATAAAAGCTACTCCCTACCTATGGAATGTTAGGCTGACATCCAAGACAATCAAAGCCTCTCATATTTAATATCCCACTATTTTCTGGTTGTACCAAAAAATAAACCAGCAAATGATTTCACCTCTTTAAAAAAAGCATTTTACACTTAAAAAATGAGAGGATGTGGGATTCCCTCGTTTTTTAAAATGTCTCTAGAGCTTCTAAAACACTTGCATTTATAAAATAATTGATAAAAATGTTCCTCTGATTGTATAAGAAGGGAGACAGGGACCCCTGACAGGACTGGGTGTGTGATATTAATCAGAGTTGGCTTCTTTCACTTCTGCTTCATCAGAGACTGGGCTCTCCTCATTTTTACTCTCTTCATTTCCTGCAAGTGAGTCTTATAGTCTCTTGGTTGGCCACTGCCACCTGTTTTCCCTTTGCTCCTCTTTTCCCTTTTGTCTGAACTATTTTGCCTGTAGATTGATCCAGTCCCTCTGTTTTTCTTGACTTTGTCTTCACTTTAAAAAAATTAATCAATTTATTTTAATTGGAGGCTACTTATTTTACTGGAATTCCAGTTGAGCTATTTCAAATCCTAAAAGATGATGCTGTTAAAGTGCTGCACTCAATATGCCAGCAAATTTGGAAAATTCAGCAGTCGCCACAGGACTGGAAAATGTCAGATTTCATTCTAATCCCAAAGAAAGGCAATGCCAAAGAAGGTTCAAACTACCACACAATTACACTCATCTTACATGCTAGCAAAGTAACGCTCAAAATTCTCCAAGCCAAAATTCTTCTTCAGCAATATGTGAACCATGAACTTGCAGATGTTTGTGCTGGTTTTAGAAAAGGCAGAGGAACCAGAGATCAAATTGCCAACATTTGCTGGATCATTGAAAAAGCAAGAGAGTTCCAGAAAAACATCTATTTCTGCTTTATTGACTATACCAAAGCCTAAAATTCTGAAGGAGATGGGAATACCAGACCACCTGACCTGCCTCTTGAGAAACCTATATACAGGTCAGGAAGCAACAGAACTGGATATGGAGTCCAGTGGTTCCAGATAGGAAAAGGAGTACATCAAGGCTGTCACCCTGCTTATTTAACTTCTATGCAGAGTACATCATGAGAAACTCTGGACTGGAAGAAGCACAAGCTGGAATCAAGACTGCTGGGAGAAATATAAATAACCTCAGATATGCAGATGACACCACTCTTATGGCAGAAAGTGAAGAAGAACTAAAGAGCCTCTTGATGAAAGTAAAAGAGGAGAATGACAACGGTGGCTTAAAACTCAACATTCAGGAAACTAAGATCATGGCATCTGGTCCCACCACTTCATGGGAAATAGATGGGGAAACAGTGGAAACCATGTCAGGCTTTATCTTTTGGGCTCCAAAGAAGATGGAGATGTTGATTGCAGCCATGAGGTTAAAATACACTTACTCCTTGGGAGGAAAGTTATGACCAACCTAGATAGACAGCATATTCAAAAGCAGAGACATTATTTTATCAACAAAGGTCTGTCTAGTCAAAGCTATGGTTTTTCCTGTGGTCATGTATGGATGTGAGAGTTGGACTGTGAAGAAAGCTGAGCACCAAAGAATTGATGCTTTTGAACTGTGGTGTTGGAGAAGACTCTTGAGAGTCCCTTGGACTGCAAGGAAATCCAACCAGTCCATTCTGAAGGAGATCAGCCCTGGGATTTCTTTGGAAGGAATGATGCTTTTTAACTTCTATGCAGAGTACATCATGAGAAATGCTGGGTTGGAAGAAACATAAGCTGGAATCAAGATTGCAAGGAGAAATATAAATAACCTCAGATATGTAGATGACACCACCCTTATGGCAGAAAGTAAAGAAGAACTGAAGAGCCTCTTGATGAAAGTGAAAGAGGAGAGTGAAAACATTGGCTTAAAACTCAACATTCAGAAAACTAAGATCATAGCATCCAGTCCCATCACTTCATGGCAAATAGATGGGGAAACAGTGGAAACAATGACTGATTTTATTTTGGGGGGCTCCAAAATCACTGTAGATGATTTCAGCCATGAAATTAAAAGATGCTTACTCCTTGGAAGGAAAGATATGGCCAACCTAGACAGCATATTAAAAAGCAGAGACATTACTTTGTCAACAAAGGTCCATATAGTCAAGGCTATGGTGTTTCCAGTGGTCATACACGGATGTGAGAGTTGGACTATAAGGAGGGCTGAGCACCAAAGAATTGATGGTTTTGAACTGTGGTGTTGGAGAAGACTCTTGAGAGTCCCTTGGACTGCAAGGAGATCCAACCAGTCCATCCTAAGGGAAATTGGTCCTGGGTGTTTATTGGAAGGACTGATGTTAAAGCTGAAACTCCAGTATCTTGACCACCTGATGTGAAGAGCTGACTCATTTGAAAAGACCATGATGTTGGGGAAAATTGAAGGCAGGAGGAGAAGGGGAAGACAGAGAATGAGATGGTTAGATGGTATCACCAACTCAATGGACATGAGTTTGGGCAAACTCCAGGAGTTGGTGATGGACAGGGAGGCCTGGCGTGCTGCAGTTCATGGGGATGCAAAGAGTTGAACAAGACTAAGCGACTGAACTTAACTGAACTGAATAAGCATCATCTATTCATGCATCTCTGAGGGAGACTGGGCAGCCCTAATGATTCCAACATGGTTGGCTGAGTGTGGCTTTAGGCCGTGGGTTTAGTTTATCATGGGTTCATGTGACTCTCATTCTTTTGGGACCAGCAGGTTACCTGGGGCAAGTTCTCTTCATGGCAATGATAGAACTGCAAGAAGAGTGAGTGGGAACATGTGATGTCTCTTGAGGTCTAGGCTCAGTTTATCACAGTTTCACTTCTTACTGTGTTCTACAAGCCAAAGTAAGTCATATGGCCAAGTCCAGCAAAACCAGGCTCTGCAATCTAATGATGCTTTTAAGCTGCTTCCCTTGGCTCTGGTGCTCACTGGCGGCATTTTGAGCAAGGGGACAGTTGAGAATTGCTGTCTCATGCTCCAGTTCCCTCCCATACTTAAAAACTCCAAGGTAATTTTTATTTCCTCCATCTAGTAAACCTTGTAATTTAAAAATAATCTCCCAAATCACCCTCTTCCTGCAGCCATGTATTCACCCTTCTTTTTTAAAGAACATTGTTACTCTGGTGGTCCAGTGGCTAAGACTCCATGCTCAGTGTAGGGGTTCCAGTTTCAATGCCTGGTTGGGGAACTGGATCCCACAGGCAGTAACTAAGAGTGTACTTGCCACAAGGAAGATTGGAGATTACGTGCTGCAACCAAGACCCAGTGCAGCAAAATAAATAAATATCCAAGAAAAGAGATTTAATATGTGGAACCTAGAAAAATGGTACTGATGAGCCTGTCTGCAGGGAAGGAATGGAGATGCAGATGTAGAATGGAATTATAGATACAACCAAGGAAGGAGAAAGTTGGATAAATTATAAGAAAGTAGTGTTCTCTTGCATGCTGGTGACCCACCATGAAAGACCATGTTAACCCACAGAACATGAGCTTGAGAATGCAGATGTTGCTTTAAGCCTCTGAGCTTGGGGGACCATCCTGTTAATCAGCAGTATTGTGGCAAGAGCTGACAAATACCTAAAATGCCTGATTATGTGAGAAGGGCGGAGTTGCTAAAGAATGTGTGTAGTAAGCTCTCATCTAAATACAGATGCGTTTGGTCTCATATGTGTGTGCTCCTGTGTGCGTGTGCCCAGCAGTCTTTGGATTAGATGTTCATGGTGGTTTTCTAAGGAGATGGGATTTTCAGAAACTGTCACAACTTTCCTTGTCATAATGTTCTATTGTTTTAAACTAAAAAGCCTATAATGCTCTTGTGATCACACAATAAAGACTGATTTTCTTTATAAGAAAGAAAGAAAGTAGCATTGACATAAATACACTATGCTGCGTTAGTAAGAAGTTGCTGTATAACACAGGGAGCCCAGCCTGGCACTCTGTATGTACCTAGAGGGATGGGATGGGAAGAGAGAGGGCAGATATGTATAATTATGACTCACACTGTCACATGGCAGAAACCAACAGAACATTGCAAAGCCATTTTTCTCCAATTAAAAAACAAATTAGAACAAAAAAGAACATTTATGTTAACTCTCTGTTGGTATTGCCGAAAGTAAATCCTGACACAAAGGAAACAGCAGTAGCACTCATCCTGTTTTTACTTAACTTTGGATATGTTGTGCAACATGAACTTTTGTATTAATTTTCACTTGTTAAAGTCTCACATTCAAATGTTTTTTTATTTTGATTCCAAAGTCTTCGGCTCCCTCTTAGCTCTGGTCCTGCTCTTCACAAACATCTGTCTGAAAGACGTGGCCTGCAGGGATCTGGCCCTTTTCCCTCCTCCAGAGGATGTCCCTGGATGTACCCAAGAGCTTCTTATCCCAGTTCTTCCTACAAACTTCTTTTTAGAACAAAACTCGGAGGTCTTTTCATTTGCCAAGTCGATATGCCCATGTGATGCAGCCTCTGTTTCTGTGTTGAGGTTAGATAAGACACTGTCCCTCATCCATTGCCAGGCTGACTCCAGAAGCACTGGTGTGAGCCCACCCCTGTCTCCCAGCAGTGCTTGAACCTAGGAATCCAGAGAAGTCCTCAGTCAGCTGAAAGACTTCTTCATATGTCCTTCTACAGGGCACCGGGGCATATGGTAGGTCCAAATTAAACACAGTAGCAACCTGGATATCTAATTATTCCCTGAGGCAAAGAAGTAAATCGAGCATGCTGATAACTCTGGGTTATATACTTCAACACTTCATTTTAGGATATCTTCATGGAGAAAAGGGCATCTTTTTAAAAAATTTTATCAGAGTAAAATTGTTTTACAATGTTGTATGCATTTCTGCTATACAGAAAAGTGAATCAGCTATACGTATGCATATATATCCCTTCTTTTTTGGATTTCTTTCCCATTTAGGTCACCACAGAGCATTGAGTATAGTTCCCTGTGCTGTAGAATCTGTTCTTGTTCATTATCTATTTTATACATAGTATCAGTAGTGTACATATGTCAATCCTAAGGTAACCGTGATGAAGGTGACTCAGATAAATAAAGCTGTGTGGTATAATGACATAACATGGATTTTGGAGTTAGAAAATCAAGCATTTGTATCTTGGGTCAATCAAGTAGCAGATGCATGACTTAGAGAATTTCTCAACTTCTCTGAATCTCAATTTAGTATTGACAATGATCTTCCTCTTTGAGGTAGAGGAATATTTATATATACACTTGTGGCACACAGCAGAACTTAAGAAATAACAGGTAAGAGGTACCTAAGTTTCTGACCTAGAAAAAAATATTGCTGATTTAAGCCTCAGAGCTTTTAAACAGTGTAACCCTTTGATAGAAATTCTTAAAAATTTATTACACCATTCACTTTCCTTCTTACCTAGGATAGACTGAGTTGACTTTATCTCAGTGTGCCAAGGCCAGTAATTGGCACAGCTGTTCCTTCCTGAGCTCTGATGAAATGCAGAAGTGCCCCAGGACCTATTGATTCATGAAGGCCGATTTGTCCTTGTGTCCATTGCATAAAACGTCAGCGTGTTGTCTGTGTTTCATGCTGTTTGGTTTTTTCCCCTGGCTGTTACAAGTTTGCTGTCACTTCTCCTTCCTACCTTGCTTGCCTCTTTTTATCTGTGAGTCCTGATCTGTGGTAGGTTGGTAAACCAGATGGCTAGCTTAATAAAGATTGTGGTCACATAAAAAGTATGACTAGGTTGTGTAAACACCCAGGGAATCCTGTATGTAGTGCATGCATTTTGTGGCATCTATTTTACGATGAGTTTGCTTCTTGGCTAAGTCCTCAACAAAGTCATGAAATATCAGGATTTTGGAAGAATAAGGTGGAAATATATTTCATATTCTTTGAATAAAGGGAAGGGCTTAAATATTTTCTTAGTGAAGAGGTTTGCTTCATGACAGGTAGGACTCTGTTTTGTGTGATTTGATGTCTTTCACAACACCCAGCATATTCAGTTCAGTTGCTCAGTCGTGTCCAACTCTTTGCAACCCCATGAATCGCAGCACGCCAGGCCTCCCTGTCCATCACCATCTCCCAGAGTTCATTCAAACTCATGTCCATCGAGTCGGTGATGCCATCCAGCAATCTCATCCTCTGTCGTCCCCTTCTCCTCCTGCCCCCAATCCCTCCCAGCATCAGAGTCTTTTCCAATGAGTCAGTTCTTCGCATGAGGTGGCCAAAGTACTGGAGTTTCAGCTTTAGCATCCTTCCTTCCAAAGAACACCCAGGACTGATCTCCTTTAGAATAGATTAGTTGATCTCTTGCAGCCCAAGGGACTCTCAAGAGTCTTCTCCAATACCACAGTTCAAAAGCATCAATTCTTTGGTGCTCAACCTTCTTCACAGTCCAACTCTCACATCCATACATGACCACTGGAAAAACCATAGCCTTGACTAGACAGGTCTTTGTTGAGAAAGTAATGTCTCCGCTTTTGAATATGCTATCTAGTTGCATCAAACTTTCCTTCAAAGGAGTAAGCATCTTTTAATTTCATGGCTGTAATCACTATCTGCACCATCTGCAGCATATTCAGTAGGTATCATTTGTTGCTCAGTCACTCGATTGTGTCCACCTCTTTGTGACTCCATGGACTGGCAGCACACCAGGCTTCCCTATCCTTGACCATCTCTTGGAGCTTGCTCAAACTCACGTCCATTGAGTTGGTGATGCCATGCAACCATCTCAGCCTCTGTCATCCCCTTCTCTTGCCCTCAATCTTTCCCAGCATCAGAGTCTTTTCCAATGAGTCAGTTCTTCACATCAGGTGGCCAAAGTATTGGAGCCTCAACTTCAGCATCAGTCCTTCCAATGAATATACAGGATTGATTTCCTTTAGGATTGACTGGTTTGACCTCCTTGCAGTGCAAGGGACGCTCAAGAGTCTTCTCCAACACCACAGTTCAAAAGCATCAATTCTTCAGTGCTCAGATTTCTTTATAGTTAAACTCACATCCTTACATGACTACTGAAAAAACCATAGCCTTGACTAGATGGACCTTTGTTGACAAAGTAATGTCTCTGCTTTTTAACATGCTGTCTAGGTTGGTCATAGCTTTTCTTCCAAGAAGCAAGCACCTTTTAATTTCATGGCTGCAATCACCATCTGCAGTGATTTTGGAGCCTAAGAAAATAGTCTGTCACTGCATCATAGTCACTAAATAAAAATTTGCTGAATTTAACTATATTTCATATAATAAACTTGGCTAGAAAAAAAAGTAAATAACCCAAAATCATATTAATAGTGGGTTAAAAAGAAAACCATAAATGTTTGAAAGGGACTAGCTTCTCCTTTGGAAAAATTTTTAAGAGAATTTTCTTCTTTTTATTTTATTTATTTATTTAATTTTTGTATAATAGGCTCCAATTTCAGCCACCTCATTAGAACTAACTTAAATGTGTTCTTTTTAATAGCTGAGTAATATTCCATCATGTATATGTACCACAGCTTTCTTATCCATTTGTCTGCCAATGGACATCTAGGACATCCATGTCTTAGGTATTGTAAACAGTGCTGTGATGAACATTGGGGTACACATGTCTCTTTCAGTTCTGATTTCCTCGGTGTGTATGCCCAGCAGTGGGATTGCTGGGTCTCACGGCAGTTCTGTTTCCAGTTTTTTAAGGAATCTCCACACTGTTCTCCATAGTGGCTGTACTAGTTTGCGTTCCCACCAACAGTGTTAAGAGGGTTCCCTTTTCTCCACACCGTCTCCAGCATTTACTGTTTGTAGACTTTTTGATAGCAGCCATTCTGACCAGCATGAGATGGTACCTCATTGTGTTTTTGATTTGCATTTCTCTGATAATGAGTGATATTGAGCATCTTTTCATGTGCTTGTTAGCCATCTGTATGTTTTCTTTGGAGAAATGTCTATTTAGTTCTTTGGCCCATTTTTTGATTGGGTCATTTATTTTTCTGGAATTGAGCTTCATTGGCTTCTTGTATATTTTGGAGATTAATTCTTTGTCAGTTGCTTTGTTTGCTATGATTTCCTCCCATTCTCAGGGCTGTCTTTTCACTTTGCTTATAGTTTCCTTCATTGTGCAAAAGCTTTTAAGTTTAATTAGGTCCCATTTGTTTATTTTTGCTTTTATTTCCATTACTCTGGGAGGTAGGTCAAAGAGGATCTTGCTGTGATTTATGTCAGAGAGTGTTCTGCCTATGTTTTCCTCTAGGAGTTTTATAGTTTCTGGTCTTACATTTAAATCTTTAATCCATTGTGAGTTTATTTTTGTGTATGGTTTTAGAAAGTGTTCTAGTTTCACTCTTTTACAGGTGATTGACCAGTTTTCCAAGCACCACTTGTTAAAGAGATTGTTTTTCTCCGCTGTATATTTTTGCCTCCTTTGTCAAAGATAAGGTGTCTATGAAGTGAAGTGAAGAGAAAGTCGCTCAGTAGTGTCTGATTCTTTGTGACCCTCATAGACTATCCATGGCGATTCTCCAGACCAGAATACTGGAGTGTGTAGCCATTCCCTTCTCCAGGGCATCTTCCCAACCCATGGATTGAACCTAGGTCTCCCGTATTGTGGGCGGATTCTTTACCCACTGAACCACAATCAGGCCTTTCAGAATTTGTTAACAGTTTAGGTGTTCTCTTCTTACCTACCTTAATGGTGGCCATCCCTTCCTTCCATGCTGTGCCAAAGGTAAAATTTTATGTATTCCCCTTTCCCTTTAGAAGGCTTTGTCACTTTTTAGAATTTAGTTCATTTAGTTGCCTTGTTTACTCAGTTCTCTAATGATTAAAAAAATTTTTTTGTAGATTATCTGGGGTTTTCCTGTTCTTAGGATAAGAGTGATGGTCTCTTGAAGCTTTCTAGATCCTAAGCAGAACTCTAGATGAAATTTTAAAAATCCTTTGTATTGATATTATGGAAATATTGAAACATTTAAAGAGGTATAGAGAAGAGTAAGTACTCACCATCCAGCTCCTGCAAGAATTATTCACTAACATTTTCCCATACCAATATCCACACATTTACTTCATTATTTGTAGCAGCAGAATTGTATTGTAAAGAATCAGAATATTTAGTTTATATAACCATTTCCATACTGGTGGTTATGATTATAATTAGTTTAGTTCAATCACTCAGTCATGGCCAAATCTTTGTGATCCCATGGACTGCAACACGCCAGGCCTCCCTGTCCATCACCAACTCCCGGAGTTCACCCAAACCCATGTCCATCGAGTTGGTGATGCTGTCCAACCATCTTATCCTCTGTCATGCCCTTCTCCTCCTGCCCTCAATCTTTCCCAGCATCAGGGTCTTTTCAGCTTTTCACATCAGGTGGCCAAAATACTGGAGTTTCAACTTCAACCTCAGTCCTTCCAATGAACATCCAGGACCAATTTCCCTTAGGATGGACTGGTTGGATCTCCTTGTAGTCCAACGGGCTCTCAAGAGTCTTCAATGCCACAGTTCAAAAGCATCAATTCTTCTGTGCTCAGCCCTCTTTATAGTCCAATTCTCACATCTACACATGACCACTGGAAAAACCATAGCCTTGACTAGACGGACCTTTGCTGACAAAGTAATGTCTCTGCTTTTGAATATGCTATCTAGGTTGGTCATAACTTTCCTTCCAAGGAGTAAGCATATTTTAACCTCATGGCTGCAATCACCATCTGCAGTAATTTTGGAGCCCAAGAAAATAAAGTCAGCCACTGTTTCCCTATTTGCCATGAAGTGATGGGACCGGATGCCATGATCTTAGTTTCCTGAATGTTGAGTTTTAAGCCAACTTTTTCACTCTCCTCTTTCACTTTCATCAAGAGGTTCTTTAGTTCCTCTTCACTTTGTGCCATAAGGTGGTGTCATCTGCATATCTGAGGTTAGTAATATTTCTCCTGGCAATCTTGATTCCAGCTTGTGCTTCTTCTAGCCCAGCGTTTCTCATGATGTACTCTGCATATAAGTTAAATAAGCAGGGTGACAATATACAGCCTTGACGTACTCCTTTTCCTGTTTGGAACCAGTCTGTTGTTCCATGGCCAGTTCTAACTATTGCTTCTTGACCTGCATATAGGTTTCTCAAGAACCAGGTCAGGTAGTCTGGTATTCCCATCTCCTTCAGAATTTTCCACAGTTTATTGTGATCCACACAGTCAAAGGCTTTGGCATAGTCAATAAAGTAGAGATAGATGTTTTTCTGGAACTGTCTTGGTTTTTCGATGATCCAGCAAATGCTGGCAATTTGATCTCTGGTTCCTCTGCTTTTGCTAAATCTAGCTTGAATATCTGGAAGTTCATGGTTCACGTATTGCTGAAGTCTGGCTTGGAGAATTTTGAGCATTACCTTGCCAGCATATCAGGTGGATGTTCTAAAGAAATGATTATAAGCAGTAGAACTGCTGTCATTCAAAATATACATTTTGACTCCTAGCTATTTCAAAATTTATTTACATATTAATTCTGGGACAGTTTCAATTAGAGAGATTTAGGAAAAACTCAAGTCCCAACACTCTGAAGCATTCATGTCGTAAAATGTGGTTCTACTCTGTCTATCAAACCTCAGCATCTGGTTAAAGATGTTTGGAAAAATCCACCTGTAGAGCCTCCTTTAAATATGGTCAAATTATTTGGACAGCCTTAATGTCATTACTTTCTCTGCTTTCATTCTGAAGTCTCACTGTTATTTTGGTCCTGAATAAATATTGTTTTCATGACCACACAACTAGCTATTGATTTGATCACTTTTTAATGTAAACATCATTTGCATTGTTATGCAGAAATAGCCAAAGTATTGTAAGTTTAGAGTCCTATCAGAATATGTGAAGAAATTTATATTTAATTTGATTTCATTCTAGCCTTTTATGTATTCTTAACTTATTTTGGGTTTATATGGCCTGACATTTTCAGTTCAGTAGTAGTAATATGGAAATTAAAGATTTAAGTAGTATTTATTCCATAGGGAATCGAATATCAGCATTTGGTAGGGTGGATGTGGGCTAACCTATTAGTATAATAACTTCATTTTATTCAGTAATCTCTGGGAGTAAGCACTCATTTGAGAAAATAATTTGTCAGTTCAAATCATCTCCTCCTTCCCTTCACCCATTGTTTGTCCTTATTGATTATTTCTTATGTTGTATATAGCATTGGTTAAAATTTATAAGAATCTCATTATATGAGGAAATAAAGACAATACACACAAGAACTAAACATCCCAGGCCCTCACTTGAGAACAAGGCATAATTTTTAGCTCATACAAACAAGTAAGACAGATTTTTGTATGGCTTCAGGATCTGTTGGCATTTCCTCTTTGTAAATCACACTTACATCTCAGTCTTATTTTGTTCTGCTCATGAAAACATTTTAGACAAGTTTGCAATCATTACATGCTTCATAAAACTGAAACAGGAAGTTGGCATTTCTTTGAAATATTTCATTTTTTGAGATGTTCCTGGGTGTTTACCAAATCTAAGTTGGATTTTTAATAACCGGTTATGAGGACTGACTAGCTCACCCTGGTGAGGGGAAAATAAACAGTAAGACATCAGGGTCCCAGTCCTATTTCAATAGGAATTTGGGGTGACTGCCCAAGGTTTCCATGTCCCAGTTTCCTCATCCATAAAATGATTTGTAGAGGTGCTCAGTGTTTATTGAATGAATTAATTAATAGTCAACACTTACCAAATGCCCACCACAGGCTAGACACTTTATATGCATCATCACATTGAAGCTCTATAAAATAGATGCTGTTATTAACTCTCATAGAGGAAAAAGGGGTATAATTAACTTATCCAAAGTCATACAGCTAGCAATGTGTGAAATTTGAATCCTGGCCACCTAAACCTAGTACCTGTATTCTTAAACATGCTAAGTCTGAATCTTCCCCTGGCTCCAGGAGCAGAAAATCAGTTAAAGGCAACTAACAGCCCTCCAGCCACACTTTGCCTGGTGAATTCCTTCCTGTGCTGTGTTGTGTTACACCACTGAAGAAGAATTTGGTGGGGCTGGAATCTCTCATGTTGTGGTGTCAGTGATTTTGGGTGCAGGAAAATTCCTTTACCTTTTGTGTCTTGGAGACTGCATAACTAAGATCCTTCTAAACTAAAGAGACAAAGTAATTGACCTCAAAATAGGTACTGCCCTTTGATTCCTCTGGGAGTAAGCAGGATTTAAGCAGGAGCTAAGTAATACTGCCATCTCTTTCAGAAATCTCAGTGTTCATTTCAGTTCAGTTGCTCAGTTGTGTCCGACTCTTTGCAACCCCATGAATCACAGCACGCCAGGCCTCCCTGTCCATCACCAACTCCCAGAGTTCACTCAGACTCATGTCTATCGAGTCCGTGATGCCATCCAACCATCTCATCCTCGGTCGTCCCCTTCTCCTCCTGCCCCCAATCCCTCCCAGCATCAGAGTCTTTTCCAATGAGTCAACTCTTCTCATGAAGTGGCCAAAGTACTGGAGTTTCAGCTTTAGCATCATTCCTTCCAAAGAAATCCCAGGGTTGATCTCCTTCAGAATGGACTGGTTGGATCTCCTTGCAGTCCAAGGGACTCTCAAGAGTCTTCTCACTCTCAAAAAGAAATTTGATACTTGGCATCAGAAATGACCAACGGATGTTCAGACATAGATGGTGGTGGAAATTTGGAGGAAGAGCCTTCCTCCTTTATCAAAGCTGCAGAATATCCTAATTACTGTTTAGAAAGCGTATACATGGACATGAGATTGAGTTTATATGACTCTGAAAACCTTCATTTCATTCTGAAAACAGTGCTACAGAGTGACCTAGGTATGTGGAGTTTGAGAGTAGATCTATGCTCTTCCTACAGTTTAGAAATACACTCCTTGCTTTGGAGTTTTATTGAAATCTGATTTATAAAGTGAACACATTCTGGGCTATAAACTGAATATTTTACCAAGCTAAAGTTAAGTAAGAGTGACTGCAGTTGCACTGTGGGTGTCAAGGGTGTGCGGAGGCAGAGCTAACCCCGTATGTCTTGAATAAAATTGGAGATGCTTCTGCGCATGTGAAAGGTCATGGGGAACTTACAACCTATTCAGTCAGGCATGAGAAACAGATATCACAACCAAATAAATTAAAATTTTTTCTTTTTGTTTTGGCTGCATTGCAAGGCATTCAGGATCTTAGTTCCCCCACCAAGGATCAAATCCCTGCCCCCTTGCAGGGGAAGCATAGAGCCCTAACCACTGGACCTCCAGGTAAGTCCACAGCCAAACAAATTTATACCTTCCTGAATATGTTTTTAAAATATAATGGCAGTTTGTCTCAGAAGAAAACAGAGAGGCTACCCCAATGCACAAGGAGGAGAGAGAGGCACATAGTAGAGGAGAGAATTGCAAAGAAAATGGAAGAAATACGATCTTTGTTTCCTTAACCAGAATCACACATCTAAAGAGATTAATGATTCATAAACTCTCAAAAGTACCTATCAAAACAAAGATATTTAAAATGCACCCCCTCTACAAAAACCAAAACCAAAAAACAAAACCTCCAAAACTATCAAGACTGTGATACAAGCCAGTAGGCAACAAAATATTTGTTAATTTTGTAAGCCTACCATATGTCAACAGAACAGAGCCGAATGCTGTTTTAATGACTCTCTTAGCATACTCTGCAGTGTCTGAGTATTGGATGATGCAGTATCTTTCTGGTGTAACTGTACATTTCCTTGCTTCCTTTCCTTTCTGTCTATCAAAATAGAAGTAGTCTAATGTTATGCATATAAATACAAAATTTTAATAGTTAATAATGGAACAATTTAGCCTGCTCCAAATATTTTAAAAGCTCAAAGCAAAGTATACATAAAATATTTAAAATTTTTTCTGTAGGAATCTCTAAAAACAGTTTTCTGTGTTAACAATTTATCTTCTAAATTGGATTCAGGGAGTGAGGTTTTAAGGTGGTTATTCATACCATGCACAATACATAATTATTAAAATGATGTAAAAAATAGATGTAACTAGCTCTGAAGAAATGAGTTAAATTATGTAAGGGAAAAATAAAGCCCTGGTAAATGGCATTAAATTGTTAACTTATAAAATTAAGTACCATAAATGTTCAGTGTACATTTATGATATCTTAGCACAATAACATATTTATGGAAAGTACTTTTCCTTGTAGAAAATATCTGAAGGGTTGCACTTTGATCATTTAAAATAATTGCATATGCATTTAAAATTTTGTGTTTATGGAATC
Source organism: Madoqua kirkii (assembly GCA_006408675.1). NCBI lineage: Eukaryota > Metazoa > Chordata > Mammalia > Artiodactyla > Bovidae > Madoqua > Madoqua kirkii. The sequence goes on along the minus strand of SJYC01004222.1, from coordinate 4,752 downwards.
AAAATCTATTAAGAAAATATCTGAATGTTTGATTATATGTAATTTATTAGGAAAAACTAAAAGTAAGATGAAGTTGCTTATCATACTTTAAGGCAATATTAATACCAATGAACTCAAAAAAGAGGACAAACAGAGGTTTTACTCATAACGTGATGTAGGTGAAGTTTTCTTTCCTTCTCTCCACATGTCCTCTTATTTCCACATTAAACTAAAACGAAATTCCTTTTTAAAAGAAATTGAGAAAAAAAATAAAAGAAATTGAGGATAATGAAATATTATGATTAACTTAATATTTTGAATAACAAAGACATTGCCACATATATGAAACTTTTAATCCTGGATCATACGTTTCAAGGAAATAATACGATGACTTTAATAGTGAGACTAAGTCAAGCACAATTGTACTGCTTTGTGCTTCAGAAGGCACTTTCATCTTGCAGAGTCATAGGACCATCTATAGGAGCATGAATTATTGCCTATGACTACAAAGAATTCTGGTTATTTGGGTATGGCTATATGGGAGCTTATGGTATTTGTTTCAGTTCTCTTTTCGACTTCATATAAATAGAACCTTAAGCGAAATGCTTTTTAGAACTTCTCTTAATGGTCTTTTTATAGTACAATAGAGTATTTATGTTAGATGTTTTCTTCAAGACTACAAGTCACAAAAGACTTGCAGTAACTTGTGACCTATTTGTTAATTTACTTCTGATTTAATATTATTAACTAATATTATAAAATATAACAGATGTTACATATATTTAGCCAGAAATAAAAGTTTCTATCAGGAAAATCAATGTAAAATTATGTTTATAATATGCATGACAGCATAGTGCCTCCAATTTAAGAAGTAAGTTTGGGAGATAAGTGAGGTGGTATATCATTTCAAACTTTTCAGTTTTTGAAATTATGTACATATATTACTGTTTCAAAGAAAAAGGAAACAAAATAATTAATATTTTTTAGGCCAGAATTGGGACAATAATATTCTATTATTTAATATAGGTAAAGTGGATTTTTTGCCTTTAAAAACTTTTTTATTTTTATTTTTGGAGTATAGTTGTTTACAATGTTGTGTTCAAGTGTACAGCAAAGTGAATCAGTTATACAGATACATATATACTCTTTCTAAAATTCTTCTCTCATATAGATCATTACAGAGTACTGAGCAGAGTTCCCTGTGCTATACAGGAGGTCCTTATTATCTATTTTACAAATAGTAGTGTGTATATGCCAATCCCAACCTCTCAATTTATTCCTCACTACTTTTTCCCTTTGGTAAACATAGGTTTGTTTTCTACCATCTGTGACTCTATTTCTGTTTCATAAAAAAGTTTATTTGTACGTAAAAGGCTTATTTTTAAAAATTTTTATTGGAGTATAGTTGCTTTACAATGTTATTTTCTATTATATAGCAAAGTTAATCAGCTCTGTGTATATATTTATACACACACACACATACCCTCTATTTTAACAGTAGCTTTCAGAGTTAGAATTATAATTTCACTTAGTTCTATCTCATTGCTTTTTTCTGGTATTACTGCTTGACGCTCAGTTACTAAGTATGGTTATTTCTTGAAAAAGTAGCAAAAATCATTCATTTTATGACAACATTGTGACAAAGATTAGAGAATCCTGGAAAAGTCCTTTAATACTTAAAAAAACATGTATCATGTTTTTAAAAAGCACGATTATGTCAAGTTTAGAAAAATGTACTTAGAGGCCAGTTTCACAGCAGTTCTCTCAAAAAGAGTTGACGTTTCCCATATTGGAATATGTAGAAAACAGGTGGATGGCTGCAAGGAGGTTTATTTTCCCAGCTGACCTAATAAAACCGCATTTATCCACATATGTTTTATTCAAAGGAAGACATAGGACATGTACATTATTGTTGATATAACTTAGGGGAGTTTAGGACAAAAGGCAGAACCCAATAATCTGGTGTTTTTATGGAATTATGAAGGCAAAATAATATTAAATACTTGATTTTTGTGCCAGAAGTTGAGATTTGGAAACTAGTGACATCTCATCAATTTTTAAAATTGATCACCAGGCAACCTAAGTAATGGCAGTCACATAATTCTCATTTGGTTATGTCTCCAAATTTATTAGTGGTTTTAATAAAATTATTTTATGGACTCTGCTAGTGAGATAACTTTGTAAGATGACTTTCTATCCACCTAGAGAGTTTTGCTTACTTCCAAATGTTTAGCTAAGTATATATCACAGCAATAGTTCATTTTTATTGCGTGCATACCATGTGCAAAACATTTTACGTGAATTTTCCCATTTAATCCTCACAAAATCCTTATAATGTTGGCATTATTTTATTTATACTTTGCCAGTAATGAAACTGACTCTCAGAGAAGCTAAAATATTTGTCCAAGAACCTGTTCATAAATGTCAGAAGTGGTATTAATTCAGATCTGAGTCTAAAATCTGAGCTCTTCCTATTATGCTGTCATCAGACTCTAGACCTTAAGTTCATAACCAATTACATACATCATATTTTGTGAAAAATGCATAAATTTATGAAAGATTAAACACCTCTAAGTGCTTTGACAAATTCTCTTTTATTCATTGCACTATCAGGTAGATCACTTATTTCTTTTGAGGGTTAGTTTTGTTCCTGTACATCATTATTGAGTTTTACGATCTATTGTTTCTTTTATATTTTTCTGTTTTTCCCAGATTAGATTCTAATCTGTACTGTGATGTTCCAGATCTTTAAAAGTGACTTACATAAGAAGGTATTTTACATTTTTTGTTTCTTGCTGACTTTGGGGGGAGTCATTTTCTTTACATCATTATACAAGATCCCCAATTTCATCCTTATATTCTTACATGGTAAGGAACCAAATGTTAAGAAATGGTTCTATCGATAAAATACTACTCATTTAAAAAGAACGAAAATCTGAGTTTGTTTTCACAAGAAAATAACCAGTAACACAGAGAAACTGTGATGAAGAAAGTAAATAAAGATAATTAAACATTGACTAAGGTTTATGTCATCATTCCTGGGTACTTTCCCTTTCATTTCTACTCCACTATTTTTCACTTTTTCGTCTGCTGCTCTGTCACTTTTCTACAGTTTCATACATTCCTCTTTTGCCATTTCAACCACTTCATATTTTCACTGGAACAGAACCCCATCTTCTAGTTTTTTGTTTCTGTCTTTTAGATTATGATCCTGAAGATCGTGGTATTATGAACAAATCAGCACTCAATAAATGCCTACCAGAAGAATTATTAATCATTTATGTGTGAAGGGAAGAATTAACTCCATTAACTCAGAAATAAGCTTTACTTCTGCGTCAAAGAAACAAGATGGAATAAAATGCCTTTTTTAATTCTAAAATCCCGGTGGACTTTAAAAAAACATGTGCCTCCTTAAGAGCAAATACCAAAGGATTAATTTATCAACCAACTTAGCATTTTCTATAGAAAAATCATGAAGAAAAAAATGTTTATTAAATTTTATTAAGGCGAAGTCTTCTGCTACAAGGTGTGAATATATCACAACTCTCTCTTGCAGGTTCTTAAGATGGAAATAGTATGACTGTAGAAACCTTATAGTGTTTGGGCATAGGAGCATCACACTCTCCCTGAGGAACAGCTAGAGTTTTGGCTTGTACCAGTGTTACCCAGGCTACTAGTCCTTCATTTGCAACCCAATAACTGGTTTTACTACACAGTTTGTCTTTCTGTGTTAGATGTGTTTGTGATCATTTGCCAACTATTATAGGCAAGTATTACTTGAATCTGGTCAATCTGGACCATGAGAAGAAGTGAAGATATAGAAAGAATGAGTGACTTGCCCAGAGCATTTTTCTATTCAGATTCAATTTTTTCCCCTTCTTGGAGCCTGGTTTTGGGGTATGAGATGAAAACCCAGGTGAAACTAGCAATGAAACTTACCTCTAAAGATCCCAGAAAAGAGCCCTGGATTCTATGGGTAGTGTTTGATTTATAATTTTTTGTTTTGGTTGATAAGTGAAGTAAAGGTTCATGCAAAGGGCCCAGGAAATTCCTGACTCCTCCAGCTGCCCCCTCCCACCCCACCAAAGTACTTGCTGGATTTCCGGAAGCTGGGACAGCAATTGGACCCATAAAATGAAGTTCATTAATGAAAACTAATTGAAAATTAATTCACCACAACTCCAGGGAAGAGCTTGCGTTTGAAATGTTGTGTTGTTAGCGAGCAAGTCTCTAATCATCAGAGCATGGCAAAATACTTCAGAATGACATATAGGTTAATGAGGTGGTGAAGCATCGGAAGAACAAAGTCTTGTAATATTAAAATAGCCACCAGGCTTGAAACGACTGCCATGGCCCTCCCTCTGACTTCCCTTTGTGCTTCATTCCACTGTCTTGTTTCATTGTCGCTGGACAGAGCAGACCCCATGTTGTTATCCCTTCCCCCAACAAGTCTTTCCTTCAGATGAAATTCCATAATAATCTCCAAGTTTTGGTTACTAAATATGAATTTTATATATGACACTTTACTCTGCAAATCCTGAGGAATACACTTTTTCGTTTTTAAAATGTTTATTATGGAAGATTTCAAACCTATAGAAGAGAGAAAAAGGAAAACACTTCATCTGACTCTAATAGTTATCTACCCTGTATCCATTTAAAAATATATTTTAGTAAACTTGAAAGGGCAAATATCTAGATTTATAGTATTTTCTTTCTCACAAAATAGATATTGTGTTGTAATAGGCTTACTTTTCTTCTATCTTTCTCATTCAT
>SJYC01004221.1:0-16716 GCA_006408675.1 Madoqua kirkii | reverse complement strand
AGGTCTCAATTATCATTAACATTTTATCATCTTTTGGGCACTCCAGGTGGGATTGTTGTCCATGAAAATATCTACATATGTATTTTCATTTTGCTCTTAACACAATTCATAGTTATACTGGTATTAAAAATATTGGTAAACTGGTATGTGAAAGAATCTGATGAATCACTGCCTTTCCTCTCTATAGTATTATTTTATTACTTTTGAAAATGATAAATTAAGGGAAGAATTTTGAAGATAAATCCTTTCTCTCCATTTGGTTGTTACTAGAGTCAATTTATATTTCCTTTATCGTTATTTCTTTCAGCAAATCTCATCTCTCAACTTGTCCAAAATTTATTATTCAAATATTCTAGCTTCAATCTCAATCCAAAGAAGATAATAAATACAATCTCTTCGTTATATCTCTCAGAAAATTTTTAAGAAAGCTATTCAAAACTATCCAACTATTCTGGAATTCTTTCAAGGGATGGCGTTTACATGTACTTTCGCAGTAGAGCACAGCCCTCTTAAAATTCCTTCTTCACATCCTCCTGTATATGAGCTTAATTTTTCACTTCTTACAATATTATTTCAGAACAGTTCTGCTTTGGTATCTTCTTTTTAGGATTTCTTTTTATTTTTGTATTTCCTCCCATATCATATCATTCTGATTTTTCCAACTAAAGGATTTAGGCAAACATATATTTGTGATATGGCTGTACTGTTATAATGTTTTGAAATAGGAACATTTTAAGTGGAGAAAAGGAAACTAGACAGTAAAAAGTTAACCAGCCTATGAAAACACCTAGCCCTGCCCCAGGTGGCCTAAGAGACTGGTACTGAGCTCTGTGATTTTATTTATTTAATTGTGAAGAAAAGGTCTTGTGTAATTCCGTTTTTAAAAGAAGGTTTGATATAATATAAAACTAGCATCCACAAGCTTATTAGTACTAGAGCCAGTTTCAGTGGAAAAATGGAGACACGAACAAGACACAGATTATCTCAATCTGAATATGTCAATTTAATATAGTTGGTCAGGTATTTTCCTCCGTTGACTGAATTTCTTCTGCGTTTTATAGTTATTGATTGAAAGGAGCATTACATAGTCTATTTTGGGTTCCTTCCTTGCTCTGCTATGCAAGTATACTATGCTTAGGAAGAAACAATGTGATGAGTTAACAAGAATCCTGGAACAGGAAAAGAAGTAGACTGTTTAGCTGAAGGGATCCATTATAAGAGCGGAGCCCAAGATTGGACGCAAGAAGCAGCACATAAAGTTGTCTTCTCCTTCACAGAAATACGAGCTTACCCACCCCACGTGCACTAAATGAAACACATGCACAAGTTTCGTGAATTTTCTGCACGAGTCTTTAGTTTCTAAAAGTCATACCCATTTTCTGTCAAGTTCCTTGGCAGTGGCCAGTGAGGGGAATTTTAGGATATGAACAAAGTTTTTGAATGACAGTATCAAAGAAAGCTTGAGTCTTTTCCTTTATTAACAACCAGTTAATTAAGTATCTCTAATTTTCCTTAGATAACTTACAGTGGAACTTATAGCTCAGACCTGATCTTGTAAAAAAATTTTAACTGTAAAAAACAAAAAACAGCAAAAAAAAGAATCCTTGGCTTAATTTGAGTTTGAGCATTTCAAAGCTGGTATTTGCAAACTCAGAAAAAAGAGCTTTTCATTAATCCATGATTTTGGAAACAGTTACTCTAACCCACAACCACATACAAATACAAAAATCCTAATGGGACTATTTTCTTACTAAGCCGTAACAGTTTACATTCACCTAATGGCCTGGGGTTATGAGCAAACTACTCAATTAGAGAATTTAGGCTGGTTGCCCACATATTTTAGAGCAAATTATCCTTTCACAAATGCAGAACCCCCTATATAAAACGCCTAACCAGTATTTCCTGTAAAAAAATACTATTCCCTAAATTCCCACCTTGAACCTACTAAGAATTTCCCTTTTTGCTAGGGCAAAGATTTTATGGAAATATTTGTTTTTATATCACATACCTTACTGTCGGTCTTCCTGTGGGCTTGTGTTTTTGACCTTAAAGCAGTTAAGAATTTATAATCAAAACACTTCTAAATAAGATATTTCTTTTCTAAGTACTTTTGCTGAGTACTTAAGCTAAGAACCTTAAGTTGGAAGGTGTAGAATCCTGCCAGTTCTTTGATAACAGATCTTCTGCTTGGGGGGGTAAATGAATTTCATGGTTATCCTTAACACTTACTATTTCTTCTTAGGCTTCTTTCATTTAAAAGGGGGTCGATGCTTCCAATCTATAAACACCTATTAAAAGTTCTCCACCCTTTTATACTTGGCTGCTGGTCTTAATTGTCTGCAGATGGGTGGATCACTGAATTTTTATTTCAAAGGTAGAGATTTGCAAAATGTAAACGAGCCTATTAAAAGTTCTAAATCAAGACTCTCAACATCCATTAAAGGGATCCATGTGTAAATAGGGATAGAACTCAGTTTGAAAGTGTCTTTCTGTAACAAATGTTTTCACCCACATCTAAGTAACAATGCCTATCACCACCAGTGCATTGCATCTGTATTCAATACAAATAGTGCATCACCAGAGGCGTATTTAAAAATTTCCTGCAAAATTTGGAACTAAGGAAAATATGTCTGCAAAACATTTTTCCCTTTTATAATAGTTGATAGATAAAAGATGCCATATAACTTATTCTACATTATACCTTTTCACTGGGTTGAAAAGAAGCAAAAATATTTTTTACATTTAATTCAACAAAATAAAAAATCAATACCATATAGACTTATGGTACTAAGAAATATTTCATTGCCCTTACTATGAAATCTCAAAATGTGACTATTTTCAGTTCACCTACTAAATTATTATTTCCCATCCTGGTAAAATTCTTTTTTTAAAATTTAACTTCAGTTTGCAGTGTTGCTTGTGACTGAGAACTGAAACCCGAGCTAGTTGTTCTTGGCACTGTGGTGTTCTGGCTTATCTTGCCTAAGGGACTGACAGTTTATCTCAGATTCTACAGTTTCTTCCATCCTTCTTTCACTAGCATTTCCCCTTAATCTTGCTTTTCATTAGCCCACCCTGATGGCCAGCCACTTCTAATCTATAAATTATACAAAATGAAAACACAAAAGTATGCTTCTTTTATCTCTGGAAATCAAATCCATCACAAACGCAATTTAGCTGGAGTTCTTTAGGTCCAAAACAAGATATTATAAGTAGCACAAAATGTTGCTAGAAAGCCTGCACTTAAAAACCAGCCTGAGATACTAACCTTGCAATGGAGGATGTAACGAAACTTCTTCGGACTACTTTATTAACTTTGGCTTTGAGCCCCACAATCTGTACCCAGTAGTCAAATCAAGGTTTGAACATCTGACAACTATATTTCCTTCATCCTTTCTCTCAATGCAAGACATAGTTTATTTAATTTTAGAAGAATGGCATTTTCCAGTTTTAATATTCAGATTACAGTGACAATATTTCAGAGACAGTCCAATCTTTAAAACTCCATTTTCTTTTCTTATTCAATTGTTCTGTGTTACAAAAAGGGATGCAGAAGTTGGGTATCTAAATAGAAACAAAAAGACAATGTAAGTTTTTCTCCTTCAGCTTGCAAACATACATTTACAAGCTCTCAACAAAATTTTACTTTTAAAAGCCATTTTAATATTTGTTATCTTTTTCTGAGTAAAATAAGCTGATGCTTTTACATGTGGATCTTATTATGTGAAAAGCTGTCTAAGTCTGCTATTGAACATAATCATATGAATTACGAACTGTGACTTTATTCCTTTTATAATCTTTGTAGTTTTGGCCATTACTTTTACATGTCTATGTCTGGCATTATGTAGCTTTGAAACTATGCCAAAAATATTTATTGTCGTATATCTGGCATTCTCATACTATGTGGCTGAGTTTGGTTTCCAAGCTAGGTAAAACTTACTAGCAGACACAGTTTGGCATTTGTTTGAAAAAAATCATATGTAATTTAGTCCTGCTCCCTGCTCCCAATACAACCTTTGCACTCTTCAAACATGTATGGAGTTGAAATTCCAAAGTTTGAGCTGTCTCTTTTTCCAATTTTGAAAATTCTTCAGTTTTAAAGCATATAACATGGAGCAAAATAATGGCAACAAAAGAAAACAGAAAATAAAAGAACAAATTTAACTACAAACCAGGACAAGTATTTTGAAATACTTGTACAGATGATCTCTGTAAAATATTTTCCAAGTATGCAAATCTTAGGAAGCTAGGGAAGAGTCTGAATGATACAGTGCAGTGCTGGTACTTTGTTACATGAACTAACAATAGTGATAAAAAGCAAAATAGTGATAAAAAAGTTCCTTTAGTACTCTCTTTGTAGCTTGACTAATACAATTCTTTACAGAAGTATAGTCAGTTCCTGCTTAGGCACAGCATACTGCTCATGTAGTTTATTCTCATAAATCTTCATATACATAAATAGACTATTAGCTTTATTTAAGATGTTTTTAAGGTGTCAAAGCATACTTTCTAGAAGAAAGTAGTCATGACTCATACAAATACAAACACTTAGCAAATATTTAATTTAATGCATTGATTAATGAAGGAAACTGTATAATGCTACATGCAATTCAAAGAAGAATTCAAAGAACCATATACATGTGGGCAATATGGAAAGCTAAAATATATTTGCAAATGATGCAAAACTGATCTATGCATAGGGCAATAATCAATGGCATTCTGTTGTATATAACTTATTTGCATTTCTAAGGACAAGGATCATTTGCATTATCCATTTTCTATAATTTACAGAGCGATGTATGAAAATTCTTACACCAGGTACTTTAGATGGTAAAGACTCTACTATTTGAAATTTAATATAAATTATTTTATTTATATATTTATTAATTGCTTTGGATCAACAAAAAATTTTTTTGAGTACCTATTATGTGTTAAGCATTGCATTTGATGCTGGAGATACAACAATGATCAAAAGTAGCCCTTGCAGATCTATAGTTTAATGTGGAGATAGATATTAATCAAATAAGCACAAAAATAGATATACAATTTTGAGTATGAGTAAAACACAGGGTTTTAGAGGAGTCCACAGGGCTCTGACAGGGTAGAACTTGTAGAATTTTACTTTTTTTTTTTTTTAGTATATGAAAATTTATTACTATCGCGCTTTCATCATCAAAATTTATGATCTTGGTCTTTCCTTCTTGCCTTTGTATAAAGCCAAAAGAGAGAGACATTGGCTACTTTGACAACCTTAAAGCGGACTCCAGGAATGTCACCAACAGCATGACCTTTGCAACCAAATCCAGCAACCAGAACTTCATCATTTTCCTCAATAAAATTCAAGGAGCCATCACTGTGTACAAAAGCAGTGATTTTTCTTTTTTTGCCATTCTTGATTAGCTAAACCCTGACACACTTCCTGATGGCAGAATTTGGCTGTTTGGCTTCAACTCTTACTTTTTCCAGCACCATTCCCTTGGCATGAGAAATGCTGCCAAAAGGGTTGGCCTTCAGGGCAATGCCCAAATGGGCTTTCTTGTGCTGTGTATCATGACACTTCTGGTCTTGTCAGTGGCTATGAGCTTCCTGGCAGTAGGAAGATCGCGACACTTGCCCATCCTGCTGGCGCCGTGGGCCTGAGTGAAAGAGAATTTTACTTTAAGTAACATCTATATTTCCTGATTTTTGTATTTATCAAAGATAAATAAGATACTTTAACTTAGAAATCTATTTTTTAAAATTTTATCTTGCTGGGTTAATTATTCATACAAAACCTAGTAATTCTGCAATAAACAAATAAGTCTAATATTTACATATTTTAGTATTGTTATAAAACTACTGTGTAACATAGACTTCTGTGTTAATTTATTAATTAAGATCACAGAAGAGAATCATAGATGGTAACAATTAGTAAAGTCAAAACTAAATCAGCTAATCTTTTGCCAGCTGGTTCTTCTGCAGTCCTTCTTTCTCCTCACGCCCAACACCCCTCACCCCATTTTCCATATAGTTCAGCAATCATTACCCTTATTCAAAACAATGACAGGTAATATATTTGGCCCCCCAAAAGAAGTCACTCTTCAGTGCTTTAGAATCCATGACAATCTGTATTTGGAAAGACTCTAAGCACCTGAGGGTTACCCAGTGCTGAAGTGTCACTGAGCACTTCTGTTGTCCATTCTAGTAATTTTATTACCTTTATCTTCAAAGATCCAATTAGAAGATTGCTTTTATGAAGCTCAGTTTGATAACACACAAGATACAGATTCATTCACTTTTTGAACAGATTGTAGATATCCACATCATAAAAGCTGAATTTATATATATGAATGTGCACCTAGCAACAGAAATACACATTTTAGTTTTCTTTTTTCCCATAGTAGTAGTGATAGCTGCGAACTAAGTCATTCCTACTTTTCCAGATACTCCTTTTGATCTTATGTGTGAAGCCGCTGAAAATGATCCAGCACCTTTAGCCCTTTACCTGGTGCCTTAGATCAGGCTTCCTAGAAGCAGACCATCAGATGAGGATTCATGTGCAAGTGATTCATTAAGAAAGTACTCCTGGGGGAAACCAAGAAGGGGATGTGGAAAGCAGGACAGGAAAGAGAAGACATACAAGCAAGGGTGAATCTCAGGCCAACTCTGATAGAGAGTAGTTTCAGCCTGTGATTTGCAAGGGAATCTAAAATGTAAGTTATACCTCAGAATTGTCCTAATAGCAGAGGGTAAGGGAGCTGGTCTTTCATACTGTGGCACACATCAGCACCCCCCAGTGAGACAGAGTTGGGGGAAGTAAATTCCTAAGACTTTCCAGTGTTTCTAGAACATCTTCTGAAAAACAGTCCAGTGTTTGATTTTGAAAGCAGAAACACATAAAGAGGTAAAACAAGATCTGAGGCTACTGGGGAGAAACATCGGCTGTGCTTGCAACACCCTGTCTGGGCACTCCCCACAAATCCATCCTCCTTTTTTTCATGAGCACATAGTTAGCAGGTCTCCCTTGCCAAGCATGGCCCTGTAACTGTGTTCTCTTCAGTGGAACAGAGTGCAAGTGATATGTACCACTTCTGGGCCTAGGATAGCTTCACAGATTCTGTCTTTCTCCTCTCTGCTAGCTGGAACTCTGGTTGATCCAGCTTATACTATAAGAATAATGACAATGACTTAAGGTTTGGTGATGCAATATGATGGAAGGGCTGGGGTCCCTGAACGACTTCTTGATGCTCCAGAGCAGTCAGGGTGGACTGTTAGGTGAGAAACAAACCTCTTCTTCAAACCACTGAATTATTGTTGGGTCTTTATCACTGTGGGGGCTTCTCTGGTGGCTCAGTGGTAAAGAATCTGCTTGCCAATGCAGGAGTTGCGTGTTCAATCCCTGGGTTGGGAAGATCCTCTAGAAAAGGAAATGGCAACCTACTCTAGCATTCTTGCTGGGGAAGTCACACAGACAGAGGAGCCTGGCGGGCTATAGTCCATGGTGTCATGAAAGCGTCAGACACGACTTAGTGACTAAACAACAACTGATCACAGCAGCCTAGCTATTTTCTAATTAATACAAGATGTTTTATTCTTATCACAACATTATATTTTAATTGCTTATTCTTGGTTTCCTCTATTAAAATATATATTATATGAGAGCAGGAGCTTTATCTATCTTTTTCTTGCTGGCATAAAATACTCAATAAGAATTTATTTAGTGAATAAGCAAAAGCATAGTTACCTGTCCTATAATTATTAAAAATTTTTAAACTACATTACAATTATAGAACTTACTATAAAACTAAATTCAGAGTGATATAGAAGAAATGAAAAGAGTTTAAGGAAAAGTAATCAAAATGTTTAATGAGATAAAATAGTGATATAGAGATAAAAATACTGATATATTAAAAATGAATGGCAGATAAATCATGTAAACTTGAAAAAACAAGGCTGAAGGGAACCTTGGTAACTGTTTTTGCTTATAGGAAAGGTGATTATAAAGAGGTTGCTGACCAACTGTTTTCCATGTCTGCAGAGGAAAAACTTCAGGAAAGAGCTTAAACTGACCTGACAGTAATAGTGATTAAACATTAGAAAAGCCTCCAGAGTAATATTGTAGAATCTCTGTCCCTGGTGAATTTTAAGGACAAACCATCTGTCTTAGACATTTCAGGCAGAGCCTTGCAGGAAGAGAGAGGTCTGGATTAAATGACTCCTTGAGCTGGCTCCCTTTCAATTCCAGGAGTCTGTGCCACTATACAAGGTATCAGGGGATCTGGCAGTGACATATTTCACTCCAGTGACCAGCCAGATTGATTAACTGGCATCTCTTATCTGTAACTTGAGAGAACTATTTCTCTGGATGAGGATGATGGGGTGGATTGAAAATAGAGAATAAGAAAACAAATTTCCCCTTCCCCTCAAAATACATGAAAAAGTATAGTTTGCACCTACAACTCTAAGATACTAAGTGATTTCCATACTATCAATACAAACTAACTAGAAGAGTCCTAAGATTTTTATACCTTTCAAGTGCTGCTGCTGCTGTGTTGCGTTAGTCGTGTCTGACTCTGTGCCACCCGTAGACGGAAGCCCACCAGGCTCCTCTGTCCCTGATATTCTCCAGGCAAGAACACTGGAGTGGGTTGCCATTTCCTTCTCCAATGCATGAAAGTGAAAAGTGAAAGTGAAGTCGCTCAGTCGTGTCCAACCCTTAGCCCCCCCATGGACTGTAGCCTACCAGGCTCCTCTGTCCATGGGATTTCCCAGGCAAGAGTACTGGAGTGGGGCGCCATTGCCTTCTCCTTCAAGTGCTAGATTTTATTTGGTAAGATTAACTTCTACAACGATTGAAAGATAATGGTTTACTACTATATATAAAATAGATAACTAATGAGGACCCTTATGGCAGAAAGTGAAGAGGAACTAAAAGCCTCTTGATAAAAGTGAAAGAGCAGAGTGAAAAAGTTGGCTTAAAGCTCAACATTCAGAAAATGAAGATCATGGCATCCAGTCCCATCACTTCATGGAAAATAGATGGGGAAACAGTGGAAACAGTGTCAGACTTTATCTTTCTGGGTTCCAAAATCACTGCAGATGGTAACTGCAGCCATGAAATTAAAAGATGCTTACTCCTTGGAAGAAAAGTTATGACCAACCTAGATAGCATATTGAAAAGCAGAGACATTACTTTGCCAACAAAGGTCCGTCGAGTCAAGGCTATGGTTTTTCCAGTGGTCATGTATGGATGTGAGAGCTGGACTGTGAAAAAGGCTGAACACTGAAGAATTGATGGTTTTGAACTGTGGTGTTGGAGAAGACTCTTGAGGGTCCCTTGGACTGCAAGGAGATCCAACCAGTCCATTCTGAGATCCAACCAGTCCATTCTGAAGGAGATCAGCCCTGGGTGTTCTTTGGAAGGAATGATGTTAAAGCTGAGACTCCAGTACTTTGGCCACCTCATGCGAAGAGTTGACTCATTGGAAAAGACTCTGATGCTGGGAGGGATTAGGGGCAGGAGGAGAAGGGGACAACAGAGGATGAGATGGCTGGATGGCATCATCAACTCGATGGACATGAGTTTGAGTGAACTCTGGGAGATGGCGATGGACAGCGAGGCCTGGTGCGCTGTGATTCATGGGGTTGTAAAGAGTCTGACACGAATGAGCAACTGAACTGAACTGAAGGACCTACTGTATAGCACAGGGAACTCTATTCAGTACTCTATAGTACTCCCATATGGGAAAGGAATCTAAAAATGAGTGGATATATGTGTAACCGATTCACCTTACTGTATAACAGAAACTAAGACAACATTATAAATCAACTACATTCCAATAAAAATTTTTTAAAATTAAAAAAGGTAGTGGTTTAATACCAACAGTGAAATGACAGAATAGAGAAAAATGTTACTATTGACATTCCTTTATATTTATTTACATTATTTTGCAACACTAGCAACAATGTAAGAATGCTATTTATGATATTGTATTGAATTTATACTATACTTATGTTACTCATGAATAATAATGTTAGAAGTTCCCTAAAGACTAGCTTTCATTAGAAGAGGGATTTTCTAAGTCTCAGAAGTTGACTTTTTTATTACTGAATAATATCATGGCTAAAAGCAATTCAATAATCTCAGTGAAATTTCACATTTTTGTTACAGTCCAAAGACATACTTTTGAATTCTTCCAGAAAAGGCAGAAAACTCCTTTAAATTCTAAGGTGTTTTAGTTAGTTAGTTCAGTCACTCAGTTCTGTCTGACACTTTGCGACCCCATGAATCGCAGCATGCCAGGCCTCCCTGTCCATCACCATCTCCCGGAGTTAACTCAGATTCATGTCCATCGAGTCCGTGATGCCATCCAGCCATCTTATCCTCTGTCGTCCCCTTCTCATCCTGCCCCCAATCCCTCCCAGCATCAGAGTCTTTTCCAATGAGTCAACTCTTCGCATGAGGTGGCTAAAGTACTGAAGTTTCAGCTTTAGCATCATTCCTTCCAAAGAACACCCAGGGCTGATCTTCAGAATGGACTGGTTGGATCTCCTTGCAGTCCAAGGGACTCTCAAGAGTCTTCTCCAACACCACAGTTCAAAACCATCAATTCTTTGGCACTCAGCCTTTTTCACAGTCCAGCTCTTACATTCATACATGACCACTGGAAAAACCATAGCCTTGACTAGATGGGCCTTTGTTGGCAAAGTAACATCTCTGCTTTTCAATATGGTATCTAGGTTGGTCATAACTTTTCTTCCAAGGAGTAAGCATCTTTTAATTTCATGGCTGCAGTCACCATCTGCAGTGATTTTGGAGCCCAAAAAGATAAAGTCTGACACTGTTTCCACTGTTTCCCCATCTATTTCCCATGAAGTGATGGGACCGGATGCCATGATCTATGTTTTCTGAATATTGAGCTTTAAGCCAACTTTTTCACTCTCCTCTTTAGTGTTTGTTTATTTATTTGTTTCTCTCTATGTATTTATTCATTTATTTTAATGGTAGCTATTGCAAAGTTACAACTCAGTAGGAGTCTTTTTTTTCATTGAAAGGAAAAAAATCTAGTTATATTTGGAAAGAAATATTGACTGCTCTTAATGTAATGAGTTTTGAAAGTAAATGTTGCTCTTAAATACATAAAGCGATAATCCACCTCCCTCATAACTAGAAAACTACAAAATTACAATGAGAAACCATTTTTAAAAATTTAAGTATAACTGATTTACGGTGTTATGAGATGCCATTTTTATCATACACTGTGTTGGCCAGGGTTTGGGAGAAAGACATTTCTGGTGGGAATGTAACTTAGTACAACCTCTATAGAGGATAATTTGGCAATATCTATTGAAAGTATAGTTGTCTAGACCCTTTAGCCCAGCAGTTCTACTTCTAAATAGTCTTCCTTACAGATGTACATGATATAGAAAGAAATGGCACATGTAAACGATTATGGGCTTTTTTGTATTGCTTGTAAGTGTTAAAAGATCAGAAGCAACCTAAATATTGATAATGAAGAATGCTACATCCTTTTAATTGAATATAATACAGCTATTAAAAATACTGCCATTCTTAAGATATATGCTTAATAGTGTAGAGGATGAACTAATCTTTGTGCAAAAAAAAAAAAAGAGTGAGTAAAATATATCCATATATTCACAAAAGACATCTGAGAAGCTAACCAAGAACTGGCAAGTGTTTGCTTCTAGGGAAGGGACCTGTAAATGCTGAGAACAGGGTAGGAGAGAGACAATTTTCATGTTATGCCCTTTTGCAACTTAATTTTGTATCATATGTGTGTGCTACCCATTCAAAAAATAAACAAAATTATTAAAAAAGAAAAATATTGTGAATAATTCATTTATTCTGAGTTTGAGGATTTGTTTACATTAACACAAACTTATCTTTAATTTCAAAGTGTAGAATTATGGCAATATCAAACTTTTTAAGACTCTGCTTGTACTTTCTATGTGGGCTATATTTATGGGTTATAATTACTATTTATAATATGAAAATCCACTTCAAAACAGTTTCAATATATTGTCCTATGTAAAGACCAACATTATTCATTTCTCCTTCATCCTTAAAGTATGAGGTCCTTGAAGCCAAGGATCTTGTACTCTTTCACCTAGAAAGATAAAACAGGACAAAATTGCTTTTTAAAAAATTATTATTTTAATTATAAAAGTAAGATATGCCATGCATATTTCAAATTTGGTGGTTATTTTAAAACTGACCTTAAGCAAGGGCCAATTTATACGTTCACCCACAGTGTATGAGAATACACATTACAGAACTTATCTCAGGTAGACTATTTGACCTGTTTTACTCCATCACCTCCGTGCGTGAGTGCAAGCTCAGTCACTTTAGTCTGCAACCCCATGGACCATAGCCTCCCAGGCTCCTCTGTCCATGGAATTCTCCAGGCAAGGATATTGGAGTGGGTTGTCATCCCCTTCTCTAATCACCTCAGAGAAATAAGGACAAAGAAATAAATTTGGCTAAATAATTTAGATGGAAAATAAGAACAACTTACTGGTATAAAATAGAATTCCTAAAGGAAGCATAAGATCTCTGAAGTACTCTGAAATGAGTCATTTTGCAAAAGGTTGAGAATGAAATTTGAATAGCTTCAGTGTAGGAAAAAATGGAGTAGATAATTCTGGAGTGAATTTATCTCTAATAGAAATTGATTTCCACAATAGTAACCTACTTTTCAATAACACAAACAATATTTCTAGGATAAAACAAAGATAATTTGCTCATAACAATTTGTTGTGGAGGGTCAAAGTTTAATGCCAGAGAAATTAATACTGGAGGTGTTGAAAGATGGCATGTGCAAAAAGAGCTGAATATAAAAACAATAATTTAAATTTGCTATGAATAGTTATAAAAAAGTAATATTCTAAATTCTTTCATCAAGATTTGATCACCACTACCAATGTTAATCATATTGGAGCCTAAGGAAAAGGAAAAATCTGCAATATTTATTACATTAAAAATTTTTTTGACATCTTATTAATTACTGATTTTTGTTGCATTGATCTTAACAAGTATAAAGTTTATGCTGATTACTGAGTTTTTTGACACCTCCCTATAGTTTGGACTTGATGCAAATGCCTTATTCACTTCATCTAGTTCTTTTGATCACTCAAATAATAAAATAGTGTTAAAAGAAGAGAAAAAAATAATTTAAAGCCTCTCTTATGTACCATTTTCTCAGTGTTCCCAATGTTCTATGGAGAGATATTGAAATGAGAAAAAATAGAGTTGATGAAATGCTAAATTTTTACAATTCTTACAAGTCAGCAAGATACATATACTTTCTCCATATTTTATATATCAAGAAACTGAGGCTCAAAGATGTTAGTACTTTGCTTTGGACATACAAAACAACATGTGGCTCAGCTAAGATTGAAACCATTTTTCTGTCATTTACCAGAGCCCAAATTCATTCCAATACACTGGGTTCTTTCTCAGGGAATTATTAACATTTGAATTAAGCTTCAAAAAAAGAGTAGGGATTTGCTAGGAGTAGAAAAAGAGACAAGACATTTCAGGCAGTTGGAAAAATTGTGGAGAAAACCTGTAAGTAATGTTCAGAGGCAGATTTACCAAGAAACTAAGGAGGGTGATATGTCAAGACTCCTTGGAATAAAATGTTAATAAAGCTTCTTGATAGGAACTTTAGTGATGGTGCTCTCAAAATTACATATTTTTGCTAAATTTGCCTAAGTAAGATATTTTAACTCCAACCAGTGAAGATTGCAGTGTCTTTCCTTCTGACTTTCCTCCATTCAGTGCAGTTAAGCTGCTCAGTTGTGTCTGACTCTTTGCATCTCCATGGACTGCAGCACGCCAGGCTTCCCTGTCTGTCACCAACTCCATGAGCTTGCTCAAACTCATGTCCATTGAGTCAGTGATGGCTTCCAGCCATCTCATCCTTTGTCATCCCCTTTTCCTCCTGCCTTCAATCCTTCCCAGCATCCAGGTCTTTTCTAATGAGTCAGCCCTTCATATCAGGTGGCCAAAGTATTGGAGCTTCAGCATCAGTCCTTCCAATGAATATTCAGGATTGATTTCCTTTAGGATTGACTGGCTGGATCTCCTTGAAGTGCAACATGCTTCCAGCCATCTCATCCTTTGTCATCCCCTTTTCCTCCTGCCTTCAATCCTTCCCAGCATCCAGGTCTTTTCTAATGAGTCAGCCCTTCATATCAGGTGGCCAAAGTATTGGAGCTTCAGCATCAGTCCTTCCAATGAATATTCAGGATTGATTTCCTTTAGGATTGACTGGCTGGATCTCCTTGAAGTGCAACAGACTCTCAAGCGTCTTCTCCAACACCACAGTTCAAAAGCATCAATTCTTCGGTACTCAGCATTCTTCAAGGTTCAACTCTCCCATCCACGCATAACTACTGGCAAAACCAGAGCTTTGACTAGACAGACCTTTGTCAGTAAAGTAATGTCTCTGCTTTTTAATATGCTGTCTAGGTTGGTCATAACTTTTCTTCCAAGGAGCAAGTGTCTTTTAATTTCATGGCTGCAGTCACCATCTGCAGTGATTTTGGACCCTCCTCCCCACCCCAGATAAAGTCTGTCACTGTTTCCATTATTTCTCCATCTATTTGCTACAGAGTGATCAGACAGGAAGCCACAATCTTTGCTTTTTGAATGTTGAGCTTTAAGCCAACTTTTTCACTCTCCTCTTTCACTCTCACCAAGACACTCTTTAGTTTCTCTTTGTTTTCTGCCACAAGGGTAGTGTCATCTGCATATCTGAGGTTATTGATATTTCCCTCTGCTATCTTGATTCCAGCTTGTGCTTCATGCAATCCAGCATTTCACATGATGTACTTTGTGCATAAGTTAAATAAGCAAGGTGACAATATTCAGCCTTGACACAGTTCTTTCCCAATATAGAACCAGTTCATTGTTTCATATCCTTTTCTAACTGTTGCTTCTTGACCTGCATACAGGTTGCTAAGGAGGCAGGTCAGGTGGTCTGGTACTCCCATCTCTTAAAGAATTTTCCACAGTTTGTTGTGATCCACATAGTCAAAGAATTTAGGGTAGTCAATGAAGCTGAAGTAGATGTTTTTCTGCAATTCTCTTGCTTTTTCTATGATCCATTGGCTGTTGGCAGTTTGATCTCTGGTTCCTCTGCCTTTTCTAAATCCAGCTTGAACATATGGAACTTCACAGTTCACCTATTGTTGAAGCCTGGCTTGTAGAATTTTGAGCATTACTTTGCTAACATGTGAGATGACTGAAGTTGTCCGGTACTTTGAACATTCTTTGGCATTGCCTTGCTTTGGAATAGGATTGGAATGAAAACTTTTTCTGGTCCTGTGGCCACTGCTGAGTTTTCCAAGTTTGCTGGCATATTGAGAGCAGCACTTTAACAGCATCACCTCCACTAACTCTGTTCATGGTGATGCTTTCTAAGGCCCACGTGACTTCCCAGGATGTCCGGCCCTAGGTGAGTGATCACACCATAGTGGTTATCTGGGTCATGAAGATCTTTTTTGTATAGTTCTGTGTTTTCTGTTTGTGGGATATATTTACATGTTTCACAGCCACTTCTGTGCTTATTGCTAACCATCTCAGGTAAGAATTACCTCTCAGCATGCTTCAGTTGCCCTTTTTGCAAACTCACTTGGCATTGTGATATGAAGGTGCAAGGTCCGGGGGCTTCTGCCAGATGAATGGTACCTGGATGATGGGAATAGCTTGTTAGTGGAGGAGAAAAAAGGTTTGAAATGTATGGACTAGAAGACGGTTTGTGGAAAATTCTTTCAATCATCAGATGAATAAAAT
Source organism: Madoqua kirkii (assembly GCA_006408675.1). Taxonomy (NCBI): domain Eukaryota; kingdom Metazoa; phylum Chordata; class Mammalia; order Artiodactyla; family Bovidae; genus Madoqua; species Madoqua kirkii. The sequence goes on along the minus strand of SJYC01004221.1, from coordinate 917 downwards.
TATGAGTTGAAAGTTGAATTTTCATTAAGAAAGTTGAATTTTCCTTTTTAGAAGCCAAAAATTTAAACTGAAGACTCACAAAAGCATCAAAATACCAAAAGATTTCTTGTTATCTTGGAATACATGCTAAAAATGCCAAAATCATAAAGAAAAGGATGGATTCATTAGAGGCAAGAAAATATAGTGACAGTGGAAGAGATAAAGATTATGAGAATCAGGGCACTCCCAAAGAGGAAATGAAAAATCTGGAGAAACAGAAAATAATCAAGCAAAATACAGTTTGTATAGTCAGCAAATGTTGGCAGCAGCTTCATGTTTATGACTTTGCTGACTTTCATAAGAACTGTGGTTTATTTTATTATGGCCCTATAGCTAAAATGTAATAATGTCATTCAGTATTTTAATTAAAGACAATGTTTCCTTCAAAACTGTGAGACCAATAATATTTATATAGAATCAAACAATATAAAATGAGCAAGAGAGATATTTCTCAAAAAGATATTTCTCAAAAAGTTTTAAAGAGTCACACTCTTATGAGGTTCTGGCTAGTTTATCCCAAGGCAAAAAGAGATCATAAATATTGTTTCATTTGTAAATTATTTTCAACAAGACAGACATTACTTACACTGGATGGTTTTTCAGACTAAATGAATTTATTGATAGCCCTCAAAAGCTGTGACTATTCTATGGAGCACAAGACAACTATCTTTTCTTAGATTACCCATAAATCAAAAACCAGCTGAGTAAGAACATTCCAAATTATTTTGAAGTGCTGAAACAGAAGTAGTTGAGGTTATTGCATTTTTAAGGGGACTTTCAGAGGTCATGATGAAATATAATCATTCAAATAACAGAAATTTAATGGGAATCCTAGAAATAACTATTAAATTTAATTCATTTTTGCATGACATCTTGTT
>SJYC01004218.1:0-14223 GCA_006408675.1 Madoqua kirkii | reverse complement strand
CTGACTCGATGGACGTGAGTTTGAGTGAACTCCAGGAGATGTTGATGGACAAGGAGGCCTGGCATGCTGCGATTCATGGGGTCGCAAAGATCCGGACACGACTGAGTGACTAAACTGAACTGATTGCCAACAAATATTTGGGAATCAAATTTTAAAACACAGTATCATTTAAAATAGTACCAAAGCCATAAAATACTTAGATACCAATCTAACAAAAATATGCAGAACATGTATGCTGAAAACTATAAAATAATGGTGAAAGAAATCAAAGCATATCCAAATAGATAGAACTAAATACTCTGTTTTTGGATTGGAAGACTCAGTATTGTTAATATGCCACTTTTCTTCAAGCTATTCTATGTATTCAATGCAATCCCAATAAAAATCGGAGCAAAGTTTTTCCTAGAAATTGATACATTTACTTAAAACTTCATATAGAACTAGGATAGCTTAAACAATTTTTAAAAAGAGCAAAGTTGGAGGACTCATACCACCTCATTTGTTTACTGTAAAGGTATGTGAAAAAAAGTTGCCACTTTTCTTCAAGCTATTCTATGTATTCAATGCAATCCCAATAAAAATCGGAGCAAAGTTTTTCCTAGAAATTGATACATTTACTTAAAACTTCATATAGAACTAGGATAGCTTAAACAATTTTTAAAAAGAGCAAAGTTGGAGGACTCATACCACCTCATTTGTTTACTGTAAAGGTATGTGAAAAAAAGTAAAAGTGTTAGTTGCTCAATGTGCTGGACTCTTTGGGACCCCATGGACTCTAGCCCACCAGGCTCATCTGTCCATGGAATTCTCCAGGCAAGAATACTGGAGTGGGTAGCCATTCCCTTCTCCGGGAGACCTTCCTGATGCAGGGATCAAACCCAGGTCTCCTGAACTGCAGGCAGATTCTTTACCACTAAGCCACTGTAAAGGTATAGTAAACTCAATAAAAAGACAAGTAATTCCATTTAAAAATTGGCAAACGTTTTGAACAGATCATTTCCTGAGTATGACCTATTTGGATAATAAAGAGAAAACTAGAGCTGCTGTGTCTACAGAGGTAGCACAGGGAGGTGGTTTGTGCCCTGAATCCACTGCACAGTAAGTTCGCCTTTATCTTGGAGAGAAATACTGGGTCTGATATCAGTATTGCCATAGCATTTGGACTTTTCTAGAATATAGGTATATATTAAGAAAACTAGTGCTTTTGAATATATAATCTAACACGAAGTTTCTTGTGCATTATAGCTCAAAAATACTCATAAGCTTTGAAGTTGTTCACAATTCAGCTGCATATAGAGTTGTATGGAATTTTATTTACATATACAAATGTTACAGATGGAATAAATAATATGATTTGAGCAAGAAGTTTGGTTTAGTGTCTACTGTTTGGGAAATTTAGGTCTTAACCTTTCTAAGAAATGAATTGTATAGTTAGGATTTCCAGTTGTCTGTTTTCAGAGGTTTGTCAAGCAAATCAATCCTATGTTTTTTTTTCTCATATATTTGCTCATGCCTCACAGCAGCAAGTCTTTTCTTCTATTTTTATCTTGTTTTTTTTCTCCTTCCTCATTTCTTAGAACTTTGTCTTTAATTTCTCACATCTTTCATTCTTCCTTCAAGCTTTTTTTTTTCAAATTCCTGGCATTTCCCAATTCTGTTTTTATAAGACATTTTTTAAAAAATATATATCCAGTCTCTCTTTGGTGATCACTTGTAAATCATCATGACTTAATATCTTTCCTGTTAGCTACCACCTACACGTGTTTTACTAAGCTCAAGGCAGAAAATTTGTCTTTCACGTTTTATGCTTTGTAAAACCCCATGTACTCTTATAACTCCTATTAAAAATAAATCTCAGTGTGAATTAGCTAAAGCGATATCTTCCTTGTTTTATGTGTAAGCTTTACATGCATACAAGAGAAGACTCAAGTTTTACCAGGTCCCTGATTTGCCATGTGTATCCTTATTTTTCAGGAAGCATTAGAATGCCATCTTTTTTGGACTTACTGGACAGCAAGCCAATAATTTATTTCACCTTAGTTTATATATATTTTTCAGAACAAGCAAAGTTTTTTTTTTTCTCTTTTCAAGAAGAAAATGTTCCTTTCTTTTACAATAATTAGTTTGGACTCACATGGAATTATCTACATGCCAGGATACTTTGTATTCTAATTTTAAATTATGCCTTTCAGACACAATTGGTCTCTGGAATTATGCGTTACTTATGATAATAGGAATCTTTAGCATTAGACTTGATGTCAATATTTATTTTCAGTTATTTCACAGCAATCTAGACTTTATGTCCCCTCTCTTTTATTGACATATGGGAACCACATTTAGTGCTCGTTTGCTTCTGGAGTGTGGGCTGGACTCTAAACGTGATGTGAGCAAACAGGCCGAGGAGCTGTGGTGCTCCTTTCATGGCACCCTAAGCAATTGGCTTTTGGTGCTGTGCTTTCCCTGACTTGCCGTCCCTCTCCTCCCAAGTACTATCTATCTATCAAACATAGCTTCAGAGGCAGGTGTAGATTGGGGTGCATTTTTAGTCTAGATTCTAAATGGTGAAGCAATCTCAGCTGCATGTCTTGAGTAGTGTGACCTCTATGCTTATCATCCTACTTCAAGTGAAGGCTTACTGGATAAGACACTAAGATTTCTGCTCAATAAGAAAGGTGCATATTAATTTTCTTTTGCTGCTGTAACACATTACCACAATGTTAGCATCTTAAAATAACATTCATTTATTATCTCACAGTTCTGTAGGTCAGGAATCCAGGCATGCTGCAGCTAATGTGCAATAACAGCATGTGGTTAGCCTGGTGCACGGCCCAGGCATGGCAGTATCTGCCACCTGTGTCCACCAAGGATGCACAGAACAGCATCAGGCTAGAAAGCTGATTCTAGAGGCTAGTTTTAGAGTGGAGCCTGCTCACCTCCTGGTCGACATGTGGGCCCTCCAACCCAAACACACCCTTCAAGGTGCAGTCCCTGGAGCCTGGATTCTCTGGAGCTCAGAGTTACCTCTTTTACATCTGTAGAAGTCCTTCATAGCAGTATTTAGACTATCATTTTATTGATTAATCAGGGGATGGAATATTGGAGGGCCATCTTCAGAATTCTGCCTACTATAAAGGTATGAAACTCATGTGATGAAAATGAAAAAAATTTTTTGAAAATACATGGGCACACCTGAACAAATGTGGAGTCATACCATAAGCCAGAAAGGGGAGGCTCATGTTGAAGGATATTATTCTCCCTGAAATTAATACCTACAATTAAAGAAATGTGAATAAAAACCTACAGCCACATGGATGAATCTTAAAGATGTAACTTTGAGTAGAAGAAATCAAGACATGAAAAAAATATTTATGATTCAATTTACACTGAGTTAAAAACCAGGCATGAAATATACTGTTTGAGTAATTAAGCAATAAAACTATAAAGAAAAGCAAGGATGTAAATATTTTAATAATCATGATAGTGTTTATTAACCCTAGGTACTTGGGGGTTATAAAGGAAGGTGCACTTTGGGGCCTTTTGGGGTATTGGTAACATTCTACTTTTTGACCCAATGTGGGTTACATGAGTGTTTTGTGTTATAGTCTTTAAGTAGTATACATCTGCTTGCTCTATTTCCCATCAAAAAAATAATAATTCTAATCTCTCCCCCTGCCCCTTACTTTCTGATTCTTCCTTTACATCTACAGTGCTTCATAGGGAAAAGGAGATGTTACAGTGAGACTACACAGAGAACAAACAATTCAGTCTTTAAAAAACAAAATGCTTACAATGTAAGTTCTTGAGATATTTGTTGAGAGTGAAACATAGCATTCAAACCTATTTCCCTCTCAGCCCTGGCCAGATTAGCTAAAAGAAACCTCTGATCTGGTAGGAGTATATGGAGCATAACACCCATAACTCCTTCCCCACGGAGGGATGGACAAAGTTTGATGGGAGTGGTAGAAAAAGAGAGCACTGGAGTAAACTGAGCACCATTTCAGTGGACAGGGCAGGAGGTGTGGGCTAGGAGCCAGGAAAGCTGTTACAGCTGCCTGTCAGGGCTGCCTGCTGCCTACATTTGCATCATTCAACAAAGGACACCAGCTTTCCTCTAACTGCCTGATGGAGCATGTAGGACACTTCTGTCAAGGATGGAGGGTGAAATCTTGGACCACCTGGTACTGCATCATCTTCCTTTCTCCCATCCTCCCATCCCTAGAGGGATGTGCTTTTAATAAGCACTTAGGGTAACTCTCATGCAGGTGGCCTCTGGCACTGGAGTACCACTTTCCAGAGAAACTCCCTGAGAGGAAGACTCACTGGTGGCACTTGTTGAAATTTCAAAATTTGATGCCTCATACTAGAGATATATTTTAAAAAATGAAGGCCCCAGGTAATTTGAAAGAAGTTTGGCAAACAGCTTTAGAGAGTTATAATTTTTGTTTTTCCACAATACTTATATTTGCATTTTGAAAAAATAAGTACTTTGTGGAAAAGAACACATTACAAACCTGAACAATTTTTCTCTAGCTCAGACTTCTCAGTGCTGCAGACCCATAGATCTATTTATGTGACATCTCTCCTTTTAAGTCATGAAAACATCTGAGACTCAGCCTGTTGAAATCAATTGAAATCACCATCTCCCCCCAAATCTGACTCTCTTTCAGTGTTCTCCACACCTCAGCGAACATTGCTTTCCATCCACTGTGCCTGCGAGATATCCTGTCACGACTCCTTCCTCTCCTTCAATCCCCATTCGCTCCACTCTACCTAAACCCATTCCCTAGGCCTATTTCACTTCCTAAATTGTTCCATTTTCCTCACTTGTCTCCATCTCCTCACACCCATCCCAATCCACTTGAACTACTTACTACCAACATTAGCCATGATTCATAGATCCTAACTGGTCCAAGACTGACCCTGTTCATATCTCCACACTGCAGTGGGAGTAATCTTTTCCAAACATGGATCTGATCAGGTTAAATCCCTACCCCATTTTGTTCTCAGTATGGCCAAGCAAGCCCTGCTTAGTCTGGTCTCCTTGCAAACTATGCTCTAGTCACAGTGACTTCCTTTCAGACCCTTGGGCTTGCACTGTCATTCCTGACAAAAGGCTGTACATACATTGTTCCCTCTGTTTCCTTTTCTCCTTTCTTCAATTTCTCATCCTTCAGATCTGTATTCCAGGTGACCTCCTCAAACATGCCTTACCTAACTTTCCAGACCTGAACAGAGATTGGCTGTAAGCTCTCAGAGCACCTATCTCTTGCAACTTTCATTTATCTATTTAAATAAATGTGGCTCACTTATTTGTTGAATTAGATTCTTACAAATTCCTTTGCTTAGAACAGTTTGTTTCCTTGCTCATCATCTCTCTGCTTTTCACTTCCTTAAAATCTATTGCAGGACAATTTTTAGTATTAGTATTTACAGCTAAAACACTCTGGCTGTTGTTGCCTTAGCATTTTCTGATCTTTTGAACATTTGCCTTTACCACAACACTTATTTACCTTATATTGTTTTTTTTGTTTGTTTGTTTTCTCAAAGGTTTCTCTCACTAGTGTCACTGGCTTTGCTGCTGCTGCTGCTGCTGCTAAGTTGCTTCAGTTGTGTCCGACTCTGTGTGACTCCATAGACGGCAGCCCATCAGGCTCCCCATCCCTGGAATTCTCCAGGCAAGAGTACCGGAGTGGGGTGCCATTGCGTTCTTTGGTCAGTGGCTTTAGGACAGCTATTTTACTTATCTCTGTGTTCTCAGCACTTAACACATGGTCTTGTCTTCAGTAAATATTTGGAATGACTGCTGGAGCCTTAGTTCAGCCATATAGTGCATACGGTGATCTTTCTGCTTCTAATATCTTCTCTCACTTTGCCTACAAACTCTACCACTTGATATAGAGGAGGCAGTGACATAGAGGAGGCTAGTATTATTTTCAACAATATGTGTATAATTTTTATTCAGTTCCCTTTTCTTTTCAGTTTCATTTGAAAACTCATAATTACCTTAAAAGGTTATTGGGAAGGTTAAAAAACTTAATGATCTAATTAGTACTTTTCTGTCTCTCCCTGTCAGAACAAATTTCTCCTCTTCTATATCAACTACCTAAGGCATTTTGTCACAGGATTAGGTTTTTGGAATTTCTTGCACCCAGTTAGCTCTTTTGTCCCCCCCGCCCCAACCTGTTTTTGCCCTCTTTTCAGTAAGTCTTGATGGATCAATTAAAACTAGAAAACAAATCATTAGCAAATAGAAAGTATCTCTTCCTTGTTCTCTAGGAAAAGAGATTGTCTTGAGGTGAGGAGCTGTATTTGCAAAACTGCACAGGCCTTTCATTTATTTATTTTAAATACATACACATATCCAAATTCTTTTCCCATTTAGGTTGTTATATAATCTTGAGTAGAGTTCCCTGTGTTATACATAGGTCCTTGTTGGTTATATATTTTAAATATAGCAGTGTGTACATATCAGTCCCACACTGCCCAACCACCTCTCCCCACTACCCTTCCCTCGTGATAACCAAAAATTCATTCTCTAAGTTGCCCTTTTAAAAAACTTTAAGAAAGGATGAAAAACAAAATGGTTAAATTTCCATACCAAAATAAGTGAAATGTTTCATTTTCTTTTAGATATGTAAAGTGTCTTACCGAGAGTATGAGAAGAAACTTTGGTTTCCTTCCCTTCACATTTACAAAGCTGTAACTAAACATTTTAGCAGTTAAGCAACTCTACAGTGAATTATCTGGTAGCTTCCAGTATAATAAATTATTCTTACCAACTAAATGCTTTCTTTTCATAATTTACCTGTTTGGTTGTCAAAGTTTAAACATAGCATAATACAACGATTATACTCTTTAAAATACCATGGGCACTTAAAATGTGTATATAACTGAACAAAGTATAAGTCCTGTGAAAAATATTTGAACACAGGGGTAAATCGTGACAAGAGCTTTTGCTGAAGTTTCTCTATGCTTCTCCAACATTACCTTGTGTGATTCAAGTACTATTTGTTATTGAGACTTGTCACTCTCAGTTGACTAGTAAATTTAATGCACTTTAGCCAACGTTTCAAATCTGAGGCAAATAAAACCTAGGTGATTTATTCGTGGACCTAGTACCAAGACCTGCCAAGGAGTGTTCTTAAGCGTTTTAGATTAGAAAACTCAGCTTCTGTAGTTAAGCCACAGGTTTGAAAGCAACATCCTCGGGCAGTTGACGTTTACCACACAATGGTGAGGTAAGCGGCCCAGTCATCAAAGGACCCTTTTTGAAGTCCTTGAGTCATAAAAGTCTCAAACACTCCTGAAGTCCAGGCTGAATTTCTTCACTCGCTTGTTTGGGAACCCGTCCCTCCTAAGCTGTGTAGTATTAACTGGTTCCGCTGCCGGCTGGATGACAGCTGATCCCGCACTCTTCAGGGCGGGCTCGTGTCCAGGTGCTCCTATTTCCACCGTCAAACCCACTCCTCTCTCTCGCGGCGGTCTAGGGCCATGAGGACCCATTTCGGTTTTTTTTTCTAAGTCAATGAGACTTTGCAGAACAGGTTCCAAAAGAAAAGCAGGAGGCAGAGGAGGAGTAAGAAGTAACTATTGGTAAGAGTCAAAACAAATGACAGTCCACCCGTGAGACGCGACGACGAGCACCCCGTTTGGCTGCGGAAGCCACAGGGGTGCACGGACCTCCTGCCACCAACCGCTTGCCTCTTCCCCCAACTGCCCGCCCTAGTCGCGGTCACGTGACGAGGGAGCGGCGCGCGCCGGCCGCGTCGCTGATTGGCCGGCGGCGGGAGCGCGGGGTTTGATGGGAAGGAGTTGGCTGGGCCCATAGCTCTGTCACTGGCTGGTGCTGTCCGCTCTGGAGGCGGACTGCGCGTTGGTGGCCGAAACTGGCAGAGGTGGACGCCAGCGCTGGGCTTTGCCCGTTTCTACTTGAAGGTAGAGGGCTCAAAATGAGGGTCATTGGGAAGGTTCGGCAGAAGGGAGGCGCGCTTAGCTTTTCCCTGGGAAATACGCTCCCGATTACCTCGCTTGCCTCTCCCAGGCGCCTCCGCCTCATGCCGAGTGGCCTACCAGTTCGGCGGCGGCGGCGGCTAGTCGAGCTCCTGCCCAGCTGCGCGCTGACCCCGTCTCACCGCCTGATCCTCTTGGTTTCCCGGTGCAGGGGCTGGGATGCCTCTGGAGTGTTGGAGACCCCTTTTTGTCCCCGGAGGGGAGTTGGTTCCACCGCCTTTTTTCAGAGATTCGAGGCGTGGGCGGTGGTGCGGTGACTGGTTGAGCTGAGCACCGTCCCTTTGGCCCACCTCCCTGTCTGAGCGAAGGGTCAGAAGGTCCCACAGTAAGCCCTCGCTTTGCGTGGATTCTACCCTTGTCTTCTTTTGCTGACTGTGCGGAGGCGCCGCGAGTGGGAGAGGTCGGGAGGGACCGAAAACTGTCAGTGTCATACTGCTCGGCCCAGGCGTGTGGGCGTGGATTGTATGCTGCTTAGAGAAGCCTCTCTTCTGCCGTTGTTCTTATTTGAGAGATGTTGGGTGAAGGGAAGGGCGAGATTGCGTGGGTGTCATAGGCCTGGCAGAAGAAGAGCAAATCTGAACCGCATCAGTAGTTTTAATTCTTGAATATTGTGTAAAGGGATTAAGAGAAAGTTGGGATTGGTGCACTCAGTTTTGCTGATGGTTGTACTAAGTAAAATCTGTGACTCACTGAATTTTCCATGTTCCGTTTTTCCCAGTAGGCTTCTAGTTTGTGGTGCCCATTGTCGACTGTTTTCTCCTTTCTCTGTGGCCTGGGTGTCACTGTTGACAAAATTGTCAGCACACAAAATTCAACAGCAGTTTGTGTGGTTGTGAGTAACCTTGGTTTCAGGGATATGTTCAGACTGGCAGGGAATGCTAATTTCTTGTCCTCAACAGCCCCTGTAGTTTAGTTTTAGGAGAATCAAGTTGATTTTGAACACATTTTTAAACGAGTGATGCATTTACAATTAGAATTTCAGTTTTTCTGTCATCTACTGGAATGAGCCCAATACTGTTAAAAACTTTGGTGTTCATATATTATTAACTTTAAAGAATATAAGGAAGAAATGGCTTACAACAGGTATGATTTGTTGTAGAAATCTTTCCAATCAAAATTTCTAGTCATTTTTTGAGTAGTATTTAGTGTAGAATGACTGTTGACTTACCGTGAAGACCAGAACTTAATCATTAAATAATAAAAGTGCTTTTAGAAGTGTACTTCTTTTCAGTAATTTTATTTTTGAGCAATAAATGTGGTTTGGGATATTTTAGAATTGTCTTTTCAGTTAGGATATTTGGAAGTTAGAGTTCTAGAACAAACCTTTTTAATCTCAAGTTGAACAGTACAGTGTATTATAGAGGTTTCTATTGATGGTGACTGAATAGTTTCTACTTAAGTTTGGAACTTGATAAAACTAAACTTCCTTTGCTATTAAAGGCCCTACAGGGTTATTTTAATGGAAGAGTTGTTAGAGTATTTTGCTTTATTTTTTATACTGGAGGAAACGAGAGCAATACAATTTGAGTTAAAAATGCAAACTAATTTTGTTTTCCAATTTTAAAATTATGAAACAGTTTCTTTATAAGAAGGTAGAAAGAAATGTGTTCCATATGAGAAGTAATGCTGTACTACATGTGTTTTCTGGTAATAGTAGTAATGAGTTCTATAGTTTATTGTACACTTCGTTATTTGTTGAACACTGTGCCAAATAATGTATGATATCATTTAACTCATGCAACAATTATGTGAAGTTTATTTTCACGGCTAAACAAATGCTGAACTGAGGCTTAGAGAGTTTAGTTTATCCAAGATCATATAGCTAGTGTGTGGTTGAGTCATATTTTGAATCCAGACCTTTTTTATTCCGTTATTTCAGTATGACTTGAAGTAAGCTGAAAATTTAAGAGTAACATGTCCCAAGATTTTAAATTCTGACACCTAAACCTGAGTGTGAATAGCAGTTAGCAGAAAGCACTCGAATAATATGGTGGCATTGTTCTTTATTGAAAAACACATTAGATGCACCCAGCTCTTATGGTCATGTCAGGTCCCATTATATCAAAGTGGAAGGAGACTCTTTGTACATGTTCATAGAAGAGTTTTTGGAATAGGCCAGTTGAGATTGAACCATCTGTCCACTCAAGGGCAAGCAAATCGATTTATGCTTCAGAAAAAAATGCTAGTAGTTTGATTCTCATGTATTTTCCCTGTGTTGAAAGGAAGCAGAAATGGACTGGAGAAAGGCAACAGCCACAGCAGTAAAAACAACAATTTGTGTTGAGAAATTAGGATGTGTCAGATACTGTTGTAAATACTTTAGAATGCTTTTTAACATTTGAGAGGATTCTTATCTATCACTGTTTTGCAGATGAAGATAATGAGTAACTGAGAGGTTACTTTATTTGCCCAAGGTTTCATAGTAATGTTAATGTTTTGTTAATACCAAAACAATTCTCAAGCAAATAATTGATGTGAAAGTTGGTATTAATTGTAGTATTATGCGTATATTTCATAGTATTATGCGTATATTTCATATGACAGGTATTTAAAAAGTGAAATGCAGTAAACAAGTTGAAGTAGTACTTGAAGACATCTCATTACCAGTTCTGCCCCTACCTGGAGGTACATGATTTTGGCACATCATTTAGCTTCTCTTCCATGTAGACTTAAGCATTCAGATTTAATCAAATAAAGGAATTGGGCTATATGATACACCGTACCAACCCTGGATCTTGTGTTTATAACTTTCCACTGCAGTAACCCCGTTTACCAGATGTTTGAGAATGTCTGAGGGTGCTTTTATGTACAAATAATTCAGTCTAATCTACAGAAAGATTTTATTTCTGATTTTGAGTTATTGGAAATAACTTGTTTCTTTTCTTGGCCTTTTTAATTGAACTATAGCTAATTTACAATCATATAAATTGCAGGTATGTAACTTAGTGATTTACAGTTTTTAAAGATTATTCTCGATTTATAGTTATAAAATGTTGGCTATATTCCCTTGCTGTAAATATATCCTTGTAACTTATTTGTTTTATACATAGTAGTTTGTACTTCTTAATCCCCTACCGCTAACTTCTGGCTCTTCTAGTAGTACTTACTGTCTTTGGGAACTTAGCAAATTATTTCACTTCTGTAGCCTCAGTTTCCTCATTTGTAAAACGGATTGATAATAGTATGTAAATGACAAAATTTATGAAAAACATTTGTTTTAGGGCTTGCTAGAAGATTGAGTACTAAGCGTTTAAATATTATTGTTATTACTTTCAAATGTTAAAAAATCTAGTTTATGGTAGCTGTAAACTTGGAGGCACATCACTGTTTCAAACCAGGATGTGTAGGTCAGTTGTGTATAAATCACTGTCCTGTACACCATGCATACGTGGGATAATGTATACTTTGAAAGTATACAAGTTAAGTGGCTCATCTGAATCTCCCCTCCCCAGTCACGTGTCTTGGTGATGTTTAGCATATATGGTTTTAAGATCTATTTAATGTCTTAGCTTAGAAATTTTTACTTTTATTCACTAAAGTTGCTGGGTTTCCTACAACCACATTTTAGAAATTTGAATACTCAGTTATTATTGAAGGATTAATAATAATATTCAGATTGCAACTTAAACGTGACTTTATAGCATTGATTACATTTATAAACTGCAAAAATTTTTAGGATAGATGATAGATATTTCTGTCCATAAAAGTCACTTTGTATGTTTTATAATTAGACTTTTTGTTACATCTGTAACCAAGAAAGTTCAAGGTAGGCATGCTTTATGCTAATTCCAACCTAAAAATAGTATTTCAGAGTGTATGTACTTACTTGGTATTGGCATTATTTTGTGATTACATTTATGGGTTTTAAAAAATGTAAGAATTATGTCCTAATTTTTTTTGGGTGGAAATGAAGCAGTTTTATATTGGTAGTATATAACTGTAACCTTGTAAAAATATGTAAGTTTGAAAATATACTTTAACTATTACAATTTAAAAGAATTAAAAATAATATAAGTATTGACTGGTAAATTGATTTAGGTTATAATATTGCTGATACATTTTTAAAATGTATGATAATATTTAATATAGCTTCCCTTGTGGCTTAGTGGTAAAGAATCTACCAGCAATTCAGGAGACCACCTGCAACACAGGAGATGCCAGTTTGATCCCTGGGTTGGGAAGATCCTCTGGAAAAGGATCTTCTCCAGTATTCTGCCTGGAGAATCGCATACATTTGAGTCATAGAAAAACAACCAAAAGATGGGGCTAGGAGATACAACTACCTGACCTGACACTTTAACTAACTTGAGGGACTCAAACAGAGTTTCAGAGAGAAATGCTTATTTAGGTGTTGACTGGTTGTGGACAGACCAGAAGTCTGAAGGAAGATAGAGTTCCTTTGGGTAATGTTTCTTCTGAGTTATTGCACAAATCACTTGATTTTTTTCTACTTAATTTTCTTATCTGTAAAATGGTAGTAATGAAGATTATCCTGTGAAAAGTGGTAATATTATTAACTGTAATGTACAGAAAAGAAAATTATGGCTCAGAAACATTAAATGATATGTTCATTGTCACAAATAGCCTTGTAACCCTTATTTTCTTACCTAGAATCCAGTTGACTTTCTATTATTGTAAAGTTCCTGGGTTGGGAAGATCCTCTGGAAAAGGATCTTCTCCAGTATTCTGCCTGGAGAATCGCATACATTTGAGTCATAGAAAAACAACCAAAAGATGGGGCTAGGAGATACAACTACCTGACCTGACACTTTAACTAACTTGAGGGACTCAAACAGAGTTTCAGAGAGAAATGCTTATTTAGGTGTTGACTGGTTGTGGACAGACCAGAAGTCTGAAGGAAGATAGAGTTCCTTTGGGTAATGTTTCTTCTGAGTTATTGCACAAATCACTTGATTTTTTTCTACTTAATTTTCTTATCTGTAAAATGGTAGTAATGAAGATTATCCTGTGAAAAGTGGTAATATTATTAACTGTAATGTACAGAAAAGAAAATTATGGCTCAGAAACATTAAATGATATGTTCATTGTCACAAATAGCCTTGTAACCCTTATTTTCTTACCTAGAATCCAGTTGACTTTCTATTATTGTAAAGTGATGTTATTCTGAACATTGTAGAGCACCCCTAACTCCAAATAACTAGTTTAGTTGGGAGACAGCCAAATGATAGAAATGGCTGTATTTAAGAACGTAGATGAAAAGTATAGCAGAACTTTTCTTGCAAGAACAATATAGAGGACCTACTTTAAGGAACAGAAAATTGCAAAGTGGTATAAATACACACTTTTAAAATGCCTTGCTACTTAAAAAGTCCTTCCAGCGTTATTTTCACTTTTAAATATGTTCTGCCTTGGAAGAAAGATTTTTTAAAAGGTGGACTATCTGCAAGTCTATCTGAATTAAAATTTCACATAAGTGGAATCTAAGGAAATTAATATTTTATAGTATTTTATAATATTGCAACATTTAAATTTTATAGTGAGTATGCTGTATATTTAACTTTAAACTTTAAAAATAATTGCTTTATTTCTAGCTGTGAATTCCTTTGGACAACTGATGATATTTATTATTGTGCCCAGTTTCTACAAATGAAAAATGGGTGGATTATTTTCTCGATGGAGGGTAAGTTAGTTTTCTTTACAACAGTTCCTAGTCTAATGTAAAAGTGTCCCAAGAAGTTATTTGTAAAGGTCTCCTTTGTGGTGTAAACTTGAGTAGTAATTTAATATTATCCCTAACTCTATTTAATTTTTTTTCCTTCTTGTGAATTTGTTTTTTATTTGGACTTTAATGGTTATACTTGCTTTATAGGTGTCTCCTGTCTCTGTTTAATAGGATTATTATTTGTAAAGGTCTCCTTTGTGGTGTAAACTTGAGTAGTAATTTAATATTATCCCTAACTCTATTTAATTTTTTTTCCTTCTTGTGAATTTGTTTTTTATTTGGACTTTAATGGTTATACTTGCTTTATAGGTGTCTCCTGTCTCTGTTTAATAGGATTATTCACTTTGACTTATGAATTATTTTTATTTCTATCTTTATACCTTCATGTACAAATGGTTATCTTTTATTGTTTTCATAGCACCTAAGTTTCAATCTTAGTTGAAAAATAGTTGAAATTATTCTATGCAGTACTTAATGTTTGTATAGGTTGTATCTTTTTGCTTAAAGCTTATCACACATATTTACTGAAG
>SJYC01004215.1:0-10308 GCA_006408675.1 Madoqua kirkii | reverse complement strand
TCCAAAGAAGAAGCTTAAAAAATGACTTATTTTTATTTTTACGCTTAGGTTTACTTTATTCTTGTTACTCAGAATTAATGCTGTAATGTATTTATTTTCATCCTTATTTCTTAACACAATACACAGTGCATATATTTGAGGCCATGGTGTTTTCTGACTGTTTTAGGTTTATCCCACAGGACTTAATATGTAGTGATGTGTATTTACTTTGGTTACTTTAAAACATGATTGCATTTTTTTTTTTAAGTTTTTATAATTTAAGAGTTATTTCTAGACGGCAGAGTGTATTTGTATGTTTGGTTTTTTGGCTTAGTTATTATTGCTAGTTTTTTTTCACAATAATAAAAGATATTTATCAGTTTTCACAATCAATAGTTAGACAAAAAAATAAAAAATAGTCACAGTTGCAAGCCATAATGGGAACATGATTAATCTAACAGCATAACATAATTACATACAATTTGGAAGGTCAAGCAGAGTGATGTAAGTGAAAGCACATACATGCACAGGTTTTCATCCACCCAGCCAGTCTGTGTCTTTTGGTTGATACATTTAATTATCAGTTTTCACAATCAATAGTTAGACAAAAAAATAAAAAATAGTCACAGTTGCAAGCCATAATGGGAACATGATTAATCTAACAGCATAACATAATTACATACAATTTGGAAGGTCAAGCAGAGTGATGTAAGTGAAAGCACATACATGCACAGGTTTTCATCCACCCAGCCAGTCTGTGTCTTTTGGTTGATACATTTAATCCATTTACATTTAAGGTAATTATTGATCTGTATGATCCTGTTACCATTTTCTTAATTGTTTTGGATTTATTTTCTGTAGGTCTTTTCCTTCTCTTGTGTTTCCTGCCTAGAGAAGTTCCTTTAGCATTTGTTGTAAAGCTGGTTTGGTGGTGCTGAATTCTCATAACTTTTGCTTGTCTGGAAAGCTTTTGATTTCTCCATCAAATCTAAAGGAGAGTCTTGTTGGGTAGAGTATTCTTAGTTGTAGGTTCTTCCCTTTCATTGCTTTAAATATGTTGTGCCATTCCCTTCTGGCTTGTTTCTGTTGAGAAATCAGCTGATAGCCTAATGGGAGTTCCCTTGTATGTTATTTGTTGTTTCCCCCTTGTTGCTTTTAATATTTTACCTTTGTCTTTAACTTTCGTCAGTTTGACTACTTTGTTCCTCCTTGGGTTTATCCTACCTGGACTCTGTGCTTCCTGGACTTGGTTGACTATCTCCTTTCACATGTGAGGGAAGTTTTCAGCTATTATCTCTTCAAATATTTTCTCAGGTCCTTTAATTCTTTCTTCTTTTTCTGGGGTCCCTATAATGGGAATGTTGGTGTGTTTAATGTTGTCCACTAGAACTTCGCTGGTCACTCAGCTGGTAAAGAATCTGTCTGCAATGAGGGAGAGCTGGGTTCGATCCCTGGGTTGGGAAGATCCCCTGTCAGAAGGCAAAGGCTAACACTCTAGTATTTTGGCCTAGAGAATTCCATGGACTGTATAGTCCATGAGTCACAAAGAGTCGGACACAGCTGAGCGAATTTCACTTTCAGAGATCTCTTAGGCTGTCTTCTTTTCTTTTCATTCTTTTTTCTATATATCTGTTCTGCAACAGTAATTTCCACCATTCTGTCCTCCAGATCATTTATCTGTTCTTCTGCTTCAGTTATTCTGCTATTGACTCCTTGCAACCCACTCCAGTATTCTTGCCTGGAAAATTCCATGGACGGAAGAGCCTGGCAGGCTATAGACCATGGGGTTGCAAAGAGTCAGACACGACTGAGCGACTTCATTCTCTTCCATATATTATTCATTTCTGTTTGTTTGCTCTTTAGTTCTTGTAGATCTTTGGTAAACATCTATTGCATCTTCTCCATTGTTTTCCCAAGCTCCTGGATCATTTTCACTGTCATTATTCTGAATTGATTTTTTTGGAAGGTTGCCTATCTCTACTTCATTTAATTGTTTTTCTGAGGTTTTTTCTTGTCCTTTCATCTGGGAGATAACTTTCTGCTTTTTCATCATGGTTAACTTTCTATAACATGGTTTTTGTTTTAGCTGCTGTGGAACTGTGCTTCTTCCTTCTGCCCTCTGATGAATGAGGCTAAGAGGCTTGTGTTAGCTTCCTGATGGGAGGGACTGGCAGTGGGAAAAACTGAGTCTTGCTCTGGTGGGCAGGACCTTGCTCAGTAAAGCTTTAATCAAATTATCTGCTGATGAGTGGGGTTGCACTCTCTCCCTGGTAGTTGTTTGGCCTGAGGCGACCCAGCCTTGGGGTATAGAGAGTTTATGCCAAGAGGGACCTTCCTGACCTGCTGCTGCTAGTGTCCCTGTGGTGAGGTCCTGCTGACCCAGGCCTCCACAGGAGACCCTTCAGCACGAGCAGGTAGTTTTGAATCAGCCTCCTGTGGGATTCCTGCCCCTTTTTCTGGTGGGCAGGACCTTGCTCAGTAAAGCTTTAATCAAATTATCTGCTGATGAGTGGGGTTGCACTCTCTCCCTGGTAGTTGTTTGGCCTGAGGCGACCCAGCCTTGGGGTATAGAGAGTTTATGCCAAGAGGGACCTTCCTGACCTGCTGCTGCTAGTGTCCCTGTGGTGAGGTCCTGCTGACCCAGGCCTCCACAGGAGACCCTTCAGCACGAGCAGGTAGCTTTGAATCAGCAGCCTGTGGGATTCCTGCCCCTTTCCTTTGGGTCTTCATACATGCAGGATTTTGTTTGTACTTTTCAAGACTGGAGTCTTTCTCCTAGTTCAATAGAAGTCCTATAATCAAATCCCACTGGCCTTCAAGGCCAGATTTCTTGGGGATTCCCAGTCCCTTTGTCAGATCCCCAGGCTGTGCAGCCTGACATGGGGTTCAGAACCTTCGCAACAGTGGGAAAGCTTCTTTGGTATTACTGTTCCCCAGTCCGTGGGTCACCCACCCAGTAGGTGTGGGGTTTGGTTTCATTGATGTGCCGCTCCCGCTGTCTTGCCGTGGCTTTTTCGTCTTTGGACGTGGGGTATCTTTTTTTGGTGAGTTCCAGTGTCCTTCTGTTGACGGTTGTTCAACAGTTAGTTGCTAGTTTGGTGCTTTCGCAGGAGGAGATGAGCACACATACTTCTACTCTGCCATTTTGAACTGAGACCCTATTTCTAGTTTTAATGTATTTCTTTCAGAGCGTGTTGTTTAATAATATTTCTACTTCTTTGATCTTATTGAGACTTTTTGGTGGCATGCTGTTTGGTTACTTGCTGTGTTTCTGAATACCTAAAGATAGTGTTTTTTCCCACGTGCACAGAATTTGATATTATCGGTGAAAATGACCTTGCTATGTTATATAGGTCTTCTTATCCTAATAACAATGTACTTTTACTTCTCACTATATTTCCTTTAGTTTTCCTTTATGAGTGTTGATGCTTTTCTATTTGATGAGTAGATATTCCTAAACTAAAAGCACATCCTTTAAAAAATACTTTCTACTTTGAAATAATCACAGATTCATAGAAAATTGGAAAAAACAGATATACAAGAGGTCCTGTCTCTCCTTCCCCTAGCTCCCCCAGCGGTTACATCTTGCATGGCTATAGTTAAATAACACAGCTGGATATCGTTATTGGTTCAATTCATAGAGCTTATTCAGATTTCACTAGTTTTGCATATGCTTATTTGTGTCTATGTATTTTATATTTGTTTAGTTTTAGTATATGTGTAGCTTCATATAAGTACCCCAGAATTTAGATCCAGAATTGTGCAGAGTTCCTTTTTGCTTCCCCTTTATAGTCATACCAGTTCTCTTCCACCTGCCCCATTCCTAACCCCTGCCACCCCAATCTATTTTCCATCTCTATAATTTTATTTCAAGAATATTATAAAGTAGGATCACATACTATGTAACCTTTTGGAATTGGCTTTTTAAACTCAGCATATTCTTGAGATCCATCCAAAATGTTATATTCCTGTGATCGGTTCAAAATGTTAAGTATAACTAATTCCTTTTTATTGCTGAGTAGTATTTCATGGCATTAATGTAGCACAGTTTGTTAGTCATATTTTGTTGAAGGACATTTGTATATTTTCCAGTTTTTGGCTCTCACAAATGAGGCTTCCATGAATAAATGTGTACAGGTTTTTGTCTGAATATAAGTTTTCATTTCTCTGGTGTATATACCTGAGTGTAATGTCAGAGGCACATGTAAATAAATACATGTTTACTTTTTATTTTTTTTATTTTTTTTTATTTTATTTTTTTTAATTTTTATTTTTTGTTTAATGCTTATTCCATCATGTTTACTTTTATAAGAAATTTCTGAACTTTTTTTCAGAGAATGTGTGTGTATTCAGTCGCTTAGTTGTGTCAGACTCTTTGCGACCCCATAGACTGTAGCTTGCCAGGTTCCTCTGTCCATGGAGTTCTTCAGGCAAGGATACTGAAGTGAATTGCCATTCCCTTCTCCAGGGTATCTTCCCAATCCAGGGACTGAATCTGGGTCTCCTACATTGCAGGCAGATTCTTTTCCATCTGAGCCAACAGGTTTTTTTTTTTCAGAGTAGAGGTACCTTTTTACACTTCCACTATTATGTTTAAGTGATCTGTTTCTCTGCATCCTTGCCGGCATTTGGTATTATCGCTATTTTCTAATTTGATCATTCTGATAGGTGTGTATTGATAGATCATTGTAGTTTTAACTCACATTTCCCTGATGGCTGTAATCTTGAACATCTTTTTATGTGTTTATTTTCGATTTGTATCATCTTCTCAGTGAAATTTCTATTTATGTCTGCTGTCTGATTTTCTAATTATTAGTCTTTTTGCTGTTGAGTTTTGAAAGTTCTTTTTTATTTTAGATAGTTTTTTGTTGGATATATGGTTTGTAAATATTTTTTCCCCAGTCTGTATTTGTCTTTTCATCCTTATGAAGGGTTTTTCGCTGAGCCAAATTTATTATTTACAATTTTCCTTTTATGGATTGTGCTTTTGTTATCAAGAATGCCTCTGTAACAGACTCACATACTTAGGGAATGAGCTTATGTTTGACAGGGGGAAGGATGGGGGAAGGGATACCTAGGGAGTTTGGGATGGGCATGTACACATTGCTATATTTAAAATGGATAATCAACAAGGACCTACTGTATAGCACATGGAACTCTGCTCAATGTTACGTGGCAACCTGGATGGTAAGGGTGGATTTGGGGGAGAGTGGATATCTGTAGGTGGAGTCCCTTCATAGTTCACCTGAATGCATCACAACACTGTTAATGGCTATACCTCAATGCAAAATAAAAAGTTTAAAAAAAAACACGAACTCCCCTGTAGCTGTAGGTCTTGAAGATTTTCTTTATTTGCTGTGCTTTTTTCCTTTTAACATTTTACATTTAAGTTCATAAGCCATTTTGAGCCTGTTTTTAAATATAAGATGTGAGGTTCCATTGAGATCCTGTCTGTCACTTTCTTTCTTTGCCTGTGGATGCCCAGTTGCTTCAGCTGTATTTGTTGGAAAGAAACTTCATCCTTTTTAATGCTATAAAATAACCTTTTTCTAGTTTGAAGCTTTGTTTGGTTGGGGGGTAGTCTTGAATTTAATTTTGTGTCATATTATGATCAAACCTTATTTTGTGTGTATTTGCCTACTATAGTTTTTGTCCGTTTTATTTTCAACCTTCAAAAAACTTAGTTTTAGGTGTTAGTTTACATTATAGGGTTGGTTTTCATTTTATGATCTAGTCTGAAAGTCTTCTTCTTTTGCTCTGGTGAGCTTAGCTCATTTACATTTATTTAAATGAAAGATGTTGGTCTAAGTTTTGAAACAATTTTCTATTTTGATTTTGGTTTTTATAACTTACAAACAAAATCTATAGGTATGTGGTATGTTTACTTTACTTTCATCCAGTTATTTGTAAGAGGTTTATTTAAGAGTATAGAGGCAAGTCTTCCTACATTTTAGGCTATCTATAATTTTCCTTATGATCCAGGGTCTAGTATGTTAGTTTGTTCAGCTTTTATTTGTCTCTGGCTAATAAGGTTAGGCAACTGTGTATAAAATTTTTCATAATACAAAACTTCTCTGCCCTGCTGCCGTAGAAACAGAATATTCTTTGTAAATAGGGCATTTATGAGTGATTTCTCTTTAAGCCCTGATTTTTCTGTTTCACTGTTGGAACCAAACGGGGAATTTAGGCCTGTAGCATGTGTATCTTATTCTCACTGTAATACACATGAGTTCTAACCTTTACACTTTGAGAAGTTTTATCTTCCTGTCTTTTAGTGAGATAAGCAGTTTTCCTTCTATGCTTTTATTCTTTCGAGCCCCAGCATGATCTTTATTGTTTTGGAGAACTCTTTCACATATTTTGAGAGATGAGTTTTAGCTTATCTTAATTTTATCAGAAAATGAATTTGTGTTTTTGTTTCCCTTCTGTTTGTTTGAATGATTTCCAAGAAGAGAAGGGGGAAATGGAGACTATGACACTATTCTCAAAGTATAGGAGTCAGTAGAAATATCCTTAATATCTTGACAAACATGTTATTTACTGTATTGTCGTAAGTTATGTTTAATTATTGGGAGAGCAACGTCTTTGTTGGGATAACTAGAACACATATTCCTGAAGTACTTTAGTTCTTTTCCTAAATTTTATCTTAAAGAATTATCTATTTAAAAGAATTTCATTTAACTTCTCCTTAAAAAATAGCTAACTCTATTACAGTCTGTCTTTTTAAGTCTTGAAGACTTGACACTTAGAAATGTGTATTGTTTGACAGCTCCTTTTCTCCACCAATTGTTCTGATAAAAACCAAAAGAAGAGTTTGTTGTCCACAAAGGGGTATTAGTAAGTTTTACTGTGAAGTAAGGGACTGTATTTTCATTCTTGTAACTTTTACACTTTGAAAATTACATATAATCTTACAAATATCTACCATTTAAGAAAATTAATAGATTTCCTACAGAGTTTTAGTCTTTATCTCTGCAGTTCCTTCTCCTGTGTCCTGTTTACTTCCCCTGTACTTTTTTTTTCCACTCCCAAATCATCTCTCAGTTTGCCACTGTTTCAGTGGGCTTGCAGTGGGGAAATATTATGGGACTTTTCTACTTTTGTAGACTCTTTGAGGGTTGTGAGTTGTATGTTTAACCTTTTTTTTTCATCTCCCTTCCTTTGATAAAGAAGGCCAGTGTCTTTTTTTTTTTTTTTTAGTACTAGGGTAGTTGTCCAAGTACTGTGTAGGAATCTGCTTCTGGTTATTTTGGTGTTTTCATATCATAAAAATAAATTGTCATAATACAAAAAATGTACAAGTTATCTGTTGCTATGTAACAGATTGCTCCAGAACTTTGTAGCTTGACAAATGTTTATTTTCTCTTTCAGTTCTTGAGGGGCAGAATGTGGGAGCAGCTTATTAGCTGGATGATTCTGGCCCAGGGTCTTTTTTCATATATAAATTGCAGTTAAGCTATTGGCTGGGGCTACAATCATCTCAAGGCTTAACTAAGGCTGGAGAATTTACTTCTAAGCTCACACATGTAGTTGTTGGCAGGCCTCAGCTCCTTCCTGGCTGCTTGCCAGAGACCTCTGTTCTCATGAAATGGGCTTTTCTATAGAGTTCCCTGAAGGTCTTCATGTCATAGCAGCTGGCTTCTCTCAGAGTGAGTAATCCAAGAGAGAAAGATAGCAAGCTGAAGAGGAGGCTTGAGATGGAAACTGTGTATTTTTATAACCTAATCTTGAAGTGACATGCTATTTCTTCTGTCATATGCTATTGGTCACACAGACCAACACTGGTGAGAGAGGGCTACATAAAATTCAGAGTTGTGAATACCAGGAGACAGAGTTCACTGGTGATGACCTTGTAGGCTGATTCCTAAGAATAGCAATGATATATTTCACAGTGAAGAACTAGTTTTCATACTTATTTGAATTTACATTTAGATACAATGTATTTCTTTTATAAAATGATAATATATGTATACTTATTCTGATATGTTCTATGGAATTTTGGAATTATGGTTAGAAAAGGAATTTTGGTTTATTTACATTGAATTTAAGAGATGACCTGGACAAGTCTTTGATTAGGATCATTCTTCAATTTTCTTTTAATTCTCTTAATGTCATTTGATGTCTTACTAATGTAAAGCCCAAATAATTACTCACAAAATTTATGAAAGGAGATGTTTAGCTAAATTTACTTGTTAATTATTTATTTGATTGTAATATTTTATTTTTTCTCAAGATAGCTTGTTTGGTAAAGTTCCCTCTAATATTCAACAACAAGGAGGGAGTATCAACTTACATTTGTATAATGCTCTGGATTTGTAAAATGTGTTTTTCCTAATGTATAGAAATAGATAAAATTTTAGAGTTCATGCTTACCTGGTAAGAAGGAATTTTATAATTTGTTCTTAATCTTTTGGAGGATTCATAGATCCGTTTGAGAATGATAAGGGCAATGGTCTCTCCAGATAAATGCACTTAGGTGCACAAAGGCAATTTCTCAATTTGGAGGGACCATCAGGAGGTCCATGAATTTTAGATTGAACATTCCTCCTTTGAAAGCACAGGTAGATTTCTGATGACTTCTGAAAGGAGTGCTTTTTTATTTTCAAAATACAAAGGGAAACATTGTCTCTGACTGTAATTAGAAATGTGCATTTGTTTTTATTTAATGTGGCTTCTAATTCATGTATCCTAATTATGGTTTTTGTTTCTGATTTTTGCATCTTCTATAGCATCTGGAGCATAAGAACAGTACTTATTTTCTTCTTTTCCAAGAGAACAGAAAGAAATAGTAAGTTTAATTTTCAAGTTTTTATAAATACATTTTAAAAACCCATCTTATATGGTACATTGGTTTATAATTGAATGACAGGTTATGAAATGGTATACTGAAATGACAGTGTGGTAAATATTGAGAAGTTGTTCACTTTAAAGCATAAGAAAGTTTATGAATGATCAAACTGGTTCTATTTTTCAGTTGTATTATTTCTGTCTTGTCCATTTGGAATTTTTTTACTCAATACACAAAATAAGTAATTTCTTTAGGTGAAGGGAAATTATACTGGTTATCTTTATAGAAAATTTATGTTATTAGGAAGTAAAATATAGTTAAACATCTTTTGATTTATTCTATTAGTTGCATCTGTTCCTTTCAGTCTCACAGTAGCGTGGAATGTATTATTACCAAAACACAAAGCATTGTACTTTTTATGCATTGACGGTATAATTATACTAAAAGAATACACATATATATTGACTACCATGCTAACTATTCATCATGATATTCCCAACACACAGAAAAGTGATGTTAGAAAAATTAGAACATTTAAAATGGAATATCTCATCATAGCAGAATTTCTTCATAAAAACAAAAAGTGAAAATGGAACTTCAAAGTAAGTTTTTCAGTGGCTTATTTCTGAAGTAAAGATAGCTATTTACCAGTTGTGAGTTAATTACATTATGTAATTGCAGCAGATGAAAAAAATGTATTTAGGGAAAATACTTGGCTTGGCTAGTAGCCTTTTTAGCAAGAACAATTGGTTGAAGAGTTAAGAACACTGGAAACAACATGCTAAGTCACTTTAGTCGTGTCCGACTCTGTGCGACCCAATAGACGGCAGTCCACCGGGCTTCCCTGTCCCTAGGATTCTCCAGGCAAGAACACTGGAGTGGGTCGCCATTTCCTATAGTTCATTTAAAAACAAGACAGATGATTTCAAGTGATTGTCAGTTGGCTCTTTTTTTTTTTTTTTTGGCCACACTATTTGACTTGTGGGATCAGTTCCCTGATCAGAGATTGAACCTGGGCCATTGCAGTGAAAGTGCTGAGTCCTAACCACTGGACTGCCAGGGAATTCTCTGTCATTGGTTCTCGATGAGTTGACAGATGTTACTGATACAGCTCAATTGTAGTTAGTTTACTTGAGGTGTCAATACTGAACTTGATGTGACTGAAGAATTAGCCTCTGTAAACAGTCTGTGTAGAACATGCTGGGAGAGAATATTTTTAAGGAAGTTGAAAAAGCATTAATTTAATACAACCTGAAGTAGACTCTGCTGAGATTCATTTACAACTGTTGGTGGTAAAAATATGTGTGAAGCAGAAAAAGGCTTAGTGGACTAATTTACAAAGCTCATGAAGCTGTGAGGTGTTTAAATTCTGTGGTTATTCAGTGTTACTCAGCAGCAGATATCAATACTTGGCAAAGCATATTTGAACCTGTCATGGGTTATTGAACTTGAATAGTCAATGGGGAACTTCATGTGCTCTCACAGACTTAATCATCATCAGTTTTGTGATCTTTTATCAGAAATAGAAGTGGGGGGACTTC
>SJYC01004213.1:0-14467 GCA_006408675.1 Madoqua kirkii | reverse complement strand
CCCCTGTTTGAGTTTCCTGAGCCATACAGCAAATTCCCGTTGGCTATCTATTTTACATATGGTGGTAAAATGTTTAAGTCAAGTTTTAAGTCTTTTCTTTCTCACTGGGATAGTATTCCTATTTATGCTAGTTCAGTATTTCTAGAGAAAAACTAGAAACCTAAAATAAATCTGTAATGCAGATACTGGTGTTCATAAATTACGTAAATTATATCCTTTGAAATGATTGTTTATGTTCTACCAATGCAACCTAACTAAGCATGCAAATCTTGGAAAAGTTTAATTTTTGAAAAGTAATTAGTATCATCTTCCTAAATCCCTCCTCAGGTGTAATACTATAGGTTTTCAAAAGTTTTCTTTTTAGTGCTCATTTTCTTGAGATCAAATAGCTTACTAAAATGTTTTTTCCATATAAATAAAGAGAACATTACCGATGTATAAAAAGAGAATCAGTGGGTGGGATGTTGAAGGAGAAATGATAAAAAGTAATGTTTCTGAAAATATTTAAAAAAATAGATATTTTTTACATTTGGGAAAAGTGTTTTATTCTATGTAAAGTCCATTTTTTCCCACCTGAGCTTGTAGTATATAATATAGCAAACATATAAAATATATGTGGGTAAAGATGAGATAACTTCTGTCTGTACACATCAGTGAGAAATCCTAAAATGAGAACGTTTTCTTGCAGTTGCTGAATGTATATCATTTGACAGGATTTTTTTCTTGTATCTTAAGCATCTTAGTATCTGATTTAGTTTTGGTTTAAATCTTGTTTTCTAGATGAAGCATTGGATGATTTAAAATCCCAGAAGAAAAAAATAGTAAGTTAACTTTTATTTAAGTTAATTTGTATAAAGCTAATGAATTAAGGACTGAATAATTAATGTTTATATGCTGAAAGTAATGACTCTCCAAGGAACACGTATGCTTTTAAATAGCAATTTAATGGTGAAGCTAAATTATGAATATTTTTGCTAGTAAATAATGATTGACAGGGAAAAGTATTTAGATGGACGTATGAGATTCTCAGAGTCCGTATCAGTTGGAAGCTGAGAAGTTAGTAAATGAATCATTTTGGAGCACTAAATGAGGCAGAAGGGTAAAAAGGTGAATATTAGATTTATTATTAGGGCCAAAAAAGAACCAAACATCATGTCAGTTCTCAGATTTTTTTTGACATAATAAGGCTAAGAGAGAAGGGGAATCAAGAGGATTGGCTATAAAAGAAATCTAACAATGAAAAAAGAAAAATAACCCTAAAGAAAAGGCAGGGGTGGGGAAGAGAATATTTCTTATTTGATTTCTTCCATTGTCTATCAGCAGTTCTAATTACATGGCATCTATTGTGGGGCCAGTTAAATGCGTCCTTCAGATGGGTTGGAAAGACAAGGACCGAGAGAGAGGAAGGACTTCAGATATTTAGAAGTTGATATTTATTAGTTTTACTAAGTGAATTGAACTTGGTGTTTAACTTGAATTTACATATACTTTTTTCACATAATTATTTTTGAAATATAAAAATGATAGTTGACAGGAGTATCATGTTATATGGAAACTTATTTAATGATGTTTAA
The DNA here is from genome assembly GCA_006408675.1 of Madoqua kirkii. Classification (NCBI taxonomy): domain Eukaryota; kingdom Metazoa; phylum Chordata; class Mammalia; order Artiodactyla; family Bovidae; genus Madoqua; species Madoqua kirkii. The sequence goes on along the minus strand of SJYC01004213.1, from coordinate 12,893 downwards.
TCATATGCAAAATCAATTTAATGTAATTTAGTCTAACAGATCAGCTGAGCTATTTAAAATCCTAAAAGCTGATGCTACTAAAGTGCTGCATTCAATATGCCAGCAAATTTGGAAAAGTCAGCAGAGGCCACAGGACTGGAAAAGGTCCATTTTCATTCCAATCCCAAGAAGGACAGTGCCAAAGAATGTTGAAACTACCATACAGTTGCTCTTATTTCACATGCTAGCAAGATATTGCTCAAAATCCCTCAGGCTAGACTTCAGCAGTATGTGAACTGAGAACTTGCAGTTGTACAAGCTGGATTTAGAAAAGGCAGAAGAACCAGTGATCAAATTGGCAGCATCCATTGGATCATAGAGAAAGCAAAAGGATTCTAGGAAAACATCTATTTCTGCTTCATTGTCTCTGCTGAAGCCTTTGACTATGTGGATCACAACAAACTGTGGACAATTCTTAAAGAGACAGGAGTACCAGACCACCTTACCTGCCTCCTGAGAAACCTGTATGCAGGTCAGGAAGTGACAGTTAGAACTGACTGGTTCAGAATTGGGAAAGGAGTATGACAAGACTGTATATTGTCACCCTCCTTATTTAACTTATATGCAGAGTACATCATGTGAAATGCTGGGCTGGATAAATCAGAAGCTGGAATCAAGATTGCCAGGAGAAATATCAGCAGCATCAGATATGCGGATGATACCACTCTAATGGCAGAAGTTTAAGAAGAACTAAAGACCATCTTGAGGAGGAAAGAGGAGAGTGAAAAAGGTGGCTTGAAACTCAGCATTAAAAAAAGTTAAGATCATGGCATCTGGTCCCATCACTTTATGGCAAATAGAAGGGGAGAAAGAGGAAGCAATAACAAACTTTATTTTCTTGAGCTCCAAAATGACTGCGGCTGGTGACTTCAGCCATAAAATTAAAAAATGCTTGCTCCTTGGAAGAAAAGCTGTGACAAACCTAGATAGCCTGTTAAGGAGCCAGAGACATAACTTTGCTGACAAAGGTCAGTGTAGTCAAAGCTATGGTTTTCCTAGTAGTCACGTACTGATGTGAGAGTTGGACTGAAAAGAATGCTGAGCACTGAAAAATTGATGCTTTCAAACTGTTTCTGAAGAAGACTCTTGAGAGTCTCTTAAACTGCAAGGAGACCAAACCAGTCAATTCTAAAGGAAATCAACCCTAAATATTCATTGAAAGGACTGAGGCTGAAGCTGAAGCTTCAATACTTTGGCCGCCTGATACGAAGAACTGACTCATTGGAAAAGACCCTGATTGAAGGAAAGATTGAAGGCAAAAGGAGAAGAGAGAGGGTGTCAGAGGAGAAGATCGTTGGATGACATCACTGGCTCATTGGACATGAATTTGAGGAAACTCAGGGAGATAGTGGACGACAGAGGAGCCTGGTGTGCTGTAGTTCATGGAGTGGCAAAGAGTCAGACACTACTTAGCGACTGAACAACAACAATGTAGTAAGTAACAATTATGGATGAAACTAATAAAAGTTATGAAAGTTAAGGTTAATGTTAAAAATTGTTCTGTGAATTGATAAGAAAAGACACTAGTTAAGGGATTTATGTACCTGAAAAATAAAGAAGTTTAATTTTGAAAGGATTCCTTAATCTTTTTTGTTTGATGTCTCTCAGTGTTCCATAAGGTATTTATCAAAATTGCATTGACATTTTTGATGGTCCTAAATTGAGTTGTAAACATATTCCCACTGTATCTTATTATGTTTCTAGCATTTTGTGTGTTATGGAATAGCCAGAAGTTCAAAATGAGGAAATGCCAACGATTCTCAATAATATAGAAGTTGTGATATGATTAGTTTGATTTGCTGATGTGATGAAGATCTGATAGTGTTGATGAAAGCCAAGTCCTACTTGTACCAAAATGGAGAAATACTGATTAACTTAGAAAAGGCAAAGAGGAAGACAAAAGAAAAAAGGAAAAAAGAAAAGTTCTAAGTGATGAGAAGCTGATTCAATGTCAGTGGAATTACATGACCAGAAAACAGAATCTTAGAGAACATATATGACTGGGGAAAAATTCTCAGTAGAGGAACAGAACAGACTTAGAAAATTCTATGAGAGATCTTAAATAACCCTTGATGGTATCGCAAATAGAAAATGTGATCTAGATCTGCCAGTTGGGAAATTCAGTTCAAAGTTCAATTGTTTTGTATGTATAAATGGTTTATGAGACATCAATATTACAGAATAGTTCAGAATGGCATTTCTCTTGCAGTATGATTAGAGAAAAATAAGTTGCCTGCACTCTAAGGGAACACAGTTTGTGTTGAATTGATTGTTGCAGGTTACAGTACTGTTGCTATTGGGAACTAGTCCCTTGTCTTTTATGCCCAAGCCCTCAACAGAGATGCTTTGTTTCAGAAGTACTTTATACTTTGTTTAGAACCATGGGTGTTAAAGGGTGAATTTTTAAGGAGTACAGTGTTCGCTAATGATTGTACTGGTAATGAGAGGAGAAAGAAGGGACATTGCTTTTCAGCGAAAACAAAATGTAACCAAATGTTTTACCCTACATTTGTAGCTTTAAATATACTGACATGACAAATAACTATTAATTTAAAACTACCCAACTCTTAACTCTTTCATTAAAAAATTAATATAAATTGTTTTACTACTTGACGATTTATTGAAGGTGGTTTCCTCAGGGATGCATCTCTTTAATCTGGATAGATCTATAATGTAATTTGAAATTTGTGAAAATGTAATTTGTAACAGTAAACATGAATTATCAATTGATTAAAAATTACTTAGAAAGGAAAATGAGTAAAAACAGTCTTTTAACAGGTGGTGCTGGAAAAGCTGGTCAACCACTTGCAAAAGAATGGAACTAGACCACTTTCTAACACCACACACAAAAATAAACTCAAAATGGATTAAAGATCTAAACGTAAGACCAGAAACTATAAAACTCCTTGAGGAGAACATAGGCAAAACACTTTTGGACATATATCACAGCAGGATCCTCTATGATCCACCTCCCAGTATACTGGAAATAAAAGCAAAAATAAACAAACGGGACCTAATAAAAATCAAAAGCTTCTGCACAACAAAGGAAACTATAAGTAAGGTGAAAAGACAGCCTTCTGAATGGGAGAAAACAATAGCAAATGAAGCAACTGACAAACAACTAATCTCAAAGATATACAAGCAACTTATGCACCTCAACTCCAGAAAAACAAATGATCCAATCAAAAAATGGGCCAAAGATCTAAACAGGCATTTCTCCAAAGAAGACATACGGATGGCTAACAAACACATGAAAAGATGCTCAACATCACTCATTATCAGAGAAATGCAAATCAAGACCACAATGAGGTACCACTTCACACCAGTCAGAATGGCTGCGATCCAAAAATCTACAAGCAATAAATGCTGGAGAGGATGTGGAGAAAAGGGAACCCTCTTACACTGTTGGTGGGAATGCAAACTAGTACAGCCATTATGGAAAACAGTGTGGAGATTCCTGAAAGAATTGCAAATAGAGCTGCCTTACGACCCAGCAATCCCACTGCTGGGCATACACACTGAGGAAACTCGAATTGAAAGAGACACGTGTACCCCAATGTTCATTGCAGCAATGTTTATAATTGCCAGGACATGGAAACAACCCAGATGTCCATCAGCAGATGAATGGATAAGAAAGCTTTGGTACATATACACAATGGAGTATTACTCAGCCCTCAAAAAGAATAAGTTTGACGCAGTTCTAATGAGATGGATGAAACTGGAGCCGATTATACAGAGTGAAGTAAGCCAGAAAGAAAAACACCAATACAGTATACTGACACATATATATGGAATTTAGAAGACAGTAATGATGACCCCGAAAGTGAGACAATATAAGAGACACAGAGGTATAGAACGGACTTTTGGCTTCAGAGGGAGAGGGAGAGGGTGGGAAGATCTGGGAGAATGACAACGAAACATGTATACAATCATATGGGAGATGAAGCACCAGTCTATGTTCAATACAGGATACAGGATGCTTGGGGCCAGTGTATGGGATGAACCGGGGGGATGGGCAGGGAAGGGAGGTGGGAGGGGGCTTTAACATGGGGAGATCGTCTACACCTGTGGCTGATTCATGTCAATGTATGGCAGAACCAATACAGTACTGTGAAATGGAATAAGCATTAAACAAAAATAAAAAAATAAAAATTAAAAAAAAAAGAAATGTTTTAAATCTAAAGACTTAATCTAAGTATTTACTTACTAAAATAAAGCTAGGAATTAATCTTGAGTTACCTAAAAAGTCTCCCAAGTCTAGATGTGAACATTTTGCCACTCACATATTTTGTGGTCTTTTTTTTTTTAATACTTTTAGTTTAAAAAAATATCACTGTTCAACAGATAATCTGTCTGTATCCATCAGCATTCCATTAAAACAGTTCTAAGTCAAAATCCAGCAAAACATGAGTCAAAATGACCTCTTTAAGTGGCTTCATGAAAATTCTGTGCTTTTTTCTCAGTAGTACAGATATTTCTGCGTGGTAAGTCTTTCCTGGCATTTCTCAGGCAATTTATATTTTTCTAAGTCCTGAGAAGAATTGTTTGAGAAATTGGGAACATGGAAAGAAGTATTACAATTCTCTGAGAATTAAAACTTAAACAATCACTACAAATGTTACTAGTTCAGAAGAATCCACTGCCAGTTGAAAGCAGGAGCAAAAACAGCTGACATGCTGAGCTGTAGGTTAATGTGGACATTTCAGGTAACAGGACAGAAGTACATAGAAGAGAAGTGACACAATCTACTTAGTCTTGCTTTTGTGGCCATGTTATAAGTATGTTATGGGCCTTGTCTCTTATAATAGTGAGTTATTCTTATAAATAAATGTTAGGAAATTTATTTATTATTTTTAAAGGACTCCTTTTGCTTCCAAAGTTTATTTCATGGAATGTCACTCACAGTATACTGTAGTATACTCTGTACAGAATCCTGTACAAAGTGACATTCCATGAAATTTTTGGAAGCAAAAGAAGTCTTTAAATTGACAATTTTAGCACATGATTCTGCATGGGGCTATTAATCTCACTAGAAGTGTCAAATATATTACCCAATAATATTTGCTGGCATTTTCCAGTGTTTGAATATTCACTATAGGCTATATATCTTTGAAAATACTTTAACAGAAGAAATACAGAGAGAGAAGTTAGTCTTATTGTGAAATATGCCTATGTGAAATCAAAAAATAATTTAAAATCTGAATAATTAAAAAAATACTGATTTCAATAGCAAAACTAAAATCAGGGTAAGCAGATAATATTTTCTGGTTCAAAACTGGGAAAGAAGTATGTCAAGGCTGTATATTGTCACTCTGCTTTTTTAGCTTATATGCAGAGTACATCATGTGAAATGAGGCTGGATGAAGCTCAAACTGGAATCACGATTGCCAGAAGAAATATCAATAACCTCAGATAGGCAGATGACACCCACCCTAATGGCAGAAAGCAAAGAGGAACTGAAGAGCCTCTTGATGAAGGTGACAGAGGAGAGTGAAAAAACTGGCTTAAAGCTCAACATTCAAAAAATGAAGATCATGGCAACTGGTCTCATTACTTCATGGTAAATAGATCGGAAAACAACGGAAACAGTGAGAGACTATTTTTTGGGGCTCCAAAATCACTGCAGATGGTGACTGCAGCCATGAAATTAAAAGGTGTTTGCTCCTTGAAATATAAGCTCTGATATACCTAGAAATGTATTAAAAAGCAGAGACATCAGTTTGCTGACAAAGATGCATATAGTCAAAGGTATGATTTTTCTAGTAGTCATGTATGATTGTGAGAGTTGTACCATAAAGAAGGATGAGTGTGGAAGAATTGACACTTTTGAACTGTGGTATTGGAGAGGACTCTTTAGAGTTCCTTGGACAGCAAGGAGATCAAATCAGTCAGTACTAAAGGAAATCAACCTGGAATATTCATTAGCAGGACTGATGCTGAAGCTGAAGCTCCAATACTTTGGCCATCTGATGAGTAGAGCTGACTCATTGAAAAGGACCTTGATGCTGAAAGTTTGAAGACAGGAGGAGAAGAGGATGACAGAGAATGAGATAGTTGGATGGTGTCACTGATTCAGTGGCCATTAGTTTGAGCAAACTCGGGGAGATGATGAAGGACAGAACCCTGGCATGCTGCAGTCCATGGAGTTGCAAAGAGCTGGACATGCCTGAGCAACTGAACAACGACAGCAAGACATTATTTTATCATTTTAAAAATATGTGTTTAAATGTGAAACGTACCCCAAAGCTGTGAATTGAAGATGCTTTTGGGCACACTCTTAATAATTTGACCAAAGTCAATGCAAAACAAAAGACGTTTTTAAAGAAAATGTTAGGTATTTATATTCTGCTGCATTGAGTCTTCCTTGCTGTGTGTGCACTTTCTCTGGTTTCAGTGAGCAGAGGCTGCTTCTCCTTGTAGTGTGTGGGCTTCTCGTTGCAGTAGCTTCTCTTGTTGTGTAGCATGGGCTCTTGGGCATGCAGTCTTCAGTAGCTGTAGTTTGTGGGTTTCATTGGTTGTGGTGCTTTGGCTTAGTTGCTCTGTAGCATGTGGGATCGTCCCAGACCAGGGATGAAACTGGTGTCCCCTGCGTTGTCAGGAGGATTCTTAAGAAATGGAGCACCAGGGAAGTCAAAATGCATTTATCTTTTTAAAAAATTTTTATTTTTTAATATATTTTTGGCTGCGTTGGGTCTTTGTTGCTGTGCTGGCTTTTCTCTAGTTATGGCAAGCGGGGGCTACTCTCTAGTTGCAGTATGCCGGCTTCTCATTGCAGTGGCTTCTCTTGTTATGGAGCTTGGGCCGTAAGGCATGTGGACTCAGTAGATGTGGCTCCTGGGCTCTAGAACACAGCTTCAGTAGTTGTAGTACATGGTCTTAGTTGCTCCGAGGCATGTGGGATCTTCCCGACTCAGGGATTGAATCTGTGTCTCCTGCATTGGCAGGTGGATTCTTTACCACTTAGCCACCAGGAAAACCCCAAAAGATGTTTTTCTACATGTGGAGTATTCATTATGAAACAAGGATCAAGAATATTGGATAGGGCAATTAATGCTTTGTGTGTTTTAAAATTTTATTTCAAGAATTATAATTTAAATATTGTAGAATTATCTCTCAAACTAAAAAAAATGACATTTATTTTGTGTTAATGTTCCCTTCTTTTAGTGTTCTCTGATGAAATTCTGTATCAGGTAGAAATAACTTTTATATGTTCTCAAAATATATAAGCTTGCCAAAATAATGTTGATTCATAATAAATAAGCAATCGTGTTTATTTTTCTCTTTTTTATATTGTTTATTTAAATTTTTGGCTGTGCTGGATCTTTGTTGCTGCACAAGCTTTTTTCTAGTTGTAGCAAATGGAGGCTACTCTCTACTTGGAGTACACAGGCTTCTCATTGCTGTGGCTTCTCTTGTTGAGGAGCACAGGCTCGGGCTTCAGTATTTGTGGTATGTGGGCTCAGTAGTTGCAGCTCCTGGCTCTATAGCACAGGTTCAGTTCTTACGTGCACGGGCTTAGCTACCCTGTAGCATGTGGAAGCTTCCTGGACCAGGGATCAAACCTGTATCTCTTGCATTGGTAGGTGGATTCTTTACCACAGAGTATCAGGGATGGGGAAACAGTTACAGACTATTCTTTTGGGCTCCAAAATCACTGCAGATGGTGACTGCAGCCATGAAATTAAAAGACGCTTACTCCTTGGAAGAAAAGCTATGACCAACCTACACAGCATATTAAAAAGCAGAAACATTACTTTACCAACAAAGGTCAAAGCTATGGTTTTTCAAGTGGTCATGTATGAATGTGAGAGTTGGACGATAAAGAAAGCTGAGCACCAAAGAATTGATGCTTTTGAACTGTGGTGTTGGAGAAGACTCTTAAGAGTCCATTGGACAGCAAGGAGATCCAACCAGTCCATCCTAAAGGAAATCAGTCCTGAATTTCATTGGAAGACTGATGCTGAAGCTGAAATGCCAATACTTTGGCCACTTGATGTGAAGAGCTGACTCATTTGAAAAGACCCTGATGCTTGCAAAGATTGAAGGCAGGAGGAGAAGGGGACAATAGAGGATGAGATGGTTGCATGGCATCACCGACTCAATGGACATGAGTTTGAGTAAACTCCAGGAGTTGGTGATGGAAAGAGAGGCCTGGCATGCTGCAATCCATGGGGTTGCAAAGAGTCGAATATGACTGAGTGACTGAACTGAACTGAACTGAACCAAGGACTCCCTCTTTATATTAAATAAAAAACTCTGAAACTTTCAGTATAATCAATATCACAGAAAAGCAATGCATTCTTTGTTACATCATTCATTATTATTTAAAGTATGTAAAATATTTTGAAGTATACAGAGTAATTTATAATTTTGGGTATTCTGAGAGTTCAATTTCTCATTCCTGAGTCCTGGTATTAATATATTGGTAGTTGAAAGCGTGTTTGAAAGCTTGTTTCAGATCTACTCTGAAAAATTGAGGTAATCTCTGAAGATTGTGTGTTTTGTGTTAGGTGCTATTGTAGACTCTCCTATATTATTTAAATTGTACAACAGTGTTATGAGAAAATAGTATTATTTTTTCAGCTCTACAAAAGGAGAAACTGGGCCTAACAGATTTACTTAAAGTCTTTCTACAGCTAATTAAGAATTTGAACCTAGATGTTTTCTGATGCTGTGGTTTCAAGTTTGTATTCTTCCCACTGATCAGATGTCTCTCTATATGAAACAGATTATTCGCTTAAAATGTAGTAGGAATAAATTGTTAATCTATATGAAACAGATTATTCGCTTAAAATGTAGTAGGAATAAATGTGTTAATTAAGCTATTACATGAGAAAAGATTTTTGATGCGAAGAGCGGACTCATTTGAAAAGATCCTGATGCTGGGAAAGATTGAGGGCAGGAGCAGAACTGGACGACAGAGGATGAGATGGTTGGATGGCATCACCGACTCGATGGACACGGGTTTGGGTAAACTCTGGTAGTTGGTGATTGCCAGGGAGGCTTGGCATGCTGCGGTTCATGGGGTTGCAGAGAGTCAGACATGACTGAGCGACTGAACTGAACTGAAATTCAGAAAAGAATGGATTTGTATTTTTTGCTTTTTAAAATGATTTTAAGATACTTTACATGTACATAGACATAAACATGAATAGTTGCTGAATGATGTATTAGGAATGACAATCGTTTGTTAAAGTGGGATTTTAGTTTTTAGTTTCATGTATTGTTTTAAAGATCACAGTTGTATCTAATCTTCTTTTGAAACCTAGCTATAGTCTTACTCTAGAATTGTGCTGTCCAAATCAGCCACTAGACCCATATAGCTTTTAAACTTTATGTTATTTGGAGTAGGATAAAGAGGCTTTCTAGGTGGTCTTAGTGGTAAATAACCTGCTAGAGATGCAGGTTCTATCCCTGGTGAGGAAGAAGATCCCTTGGAGGAGGAAATGGCAACCCACGCCAGTAGTCTTGCTGGAGAATCCCATGGACAGAGGAGCCTGGCAGGCTGCAGTACATGGGGTCCCAAAGAATTGGAAATGACTGAGTGACTGAGTACAAAGTGGAATAAAAGCTACACTTGGGTTCCTTAGTTGTACAAGCAATATTTTAAGTGATCATTTATCACATATAGTATTGTAGTTGTTGTATACATATAAACCAGTTTCATTATTACATATAATTCAGTTGTTATAACAGTGGTCTGGACTATCAAAAATTAATTTGTAGAGGTCAGGGATTCAGTTCTTTGCTATTTCATGTAGATTATGTTCATTTGGAGATAGATCGTATCTTGCCTTCTGTCCCCATTCCCAGTTTTTCCCCAGCCCTAAAGAAGTAATGTTAAAAACATTTTCTTTACATCAGAAATTTAGATGTGCTTGTTTTAAGACTTCATGATAATTTTGAAATGATTAGAAATATGTTTTAGTTTCACTAAACCAAGATTAATAAATCATTCATCTAAGCACTTTTACTTCTTAAATAGTATATTGACTTTTTAATGAGAAATTTATTAACTACTATTGTGGCAGCATATTTTAGTTATAGTTTAACTTGGTAAATGTGCTCTGCTTTGCATTTAAAAATAAATGCCTCTTGTAATAATCATGACATTTAATGAATCTAAGTGGCTGTCAGTGGTCACTGAAAAGGAAAAGTTCCTCTTCCAAGTTTTGCAAAAGCATTTTCATTCTGTATATTAGCTATCTGTCATAATTATGACTGTCTTACATTAAAGTAAAACTTTTTCTGATATTGGGCTTTAACTGCTAAAATGATGCTTTACTAGTGATTACTTTTGAAATTAAACCCACATATTAAGCCATAAAATGACTTGAGTGCATTGTAAATAAAATGCTATAATAATGAAGTGCTTTAATTATAGTCACTAGTGTGAGCATAGAACTCAATAAAATTTTTACTTAAATTCTTACTGTGTTCTGTTTTTTACCTCTAAAGTTGTTTGAATCTAAGTAAAAAAGGGAGAGCTTCACCTTTTAAAGTCATTTGAGCAAATTCCATGACAGAGCATGGCTGTTCTCCCAGTTACTGAGTTTTCACTGAATTTTGCAGCAAGCTAATTGCTTCTGCTAATAAATAATCTAAAATCGATGCTGACAGCAGTTAATTGGCACAGAGATTTTATTTTGTAAAGCTCTTGGCTAACGACCTTCTTTAAATTAATAGCATTAAGTGCTGTGAGGAAATAAATCTGAGGAATTGCCTGTCATTTGCTTGTCATGTCTAATAACTTCCAATAATGATGGCTGATAGATTTTTGCACATTCCATTATTGAAGTTGGTGCATGTAATTATTCTCCTCATTATACATAAACAATTAGCAATATTTGGTATTTCCTTGTAGTAAAGCTGTTAAATACAAGTAGCATATTAGAGGTTAGAAGCCATCTTAAATTCTGAATTTTATTATTTGAATGTAGGAAGTCTTTCGTGTTATCTGGATGTATTATGTGCTATTTATTTTAAGCCTTGTACTTGAATACTTTTTGAATAGGACTTATAAAAATATGTAGTGTGAGTGTTTTAAAATGTGACAGTTTGTGAAAATTTTTGTTTGCAGCTTGAAGAAGTCATGGAAAAAGAAACTTATAAAACAGCTAAATTAATTCTTGAAAGGTTTGATCCAGAGTCAAAGAAAGCAAAGGTAAGGCTGTGATATCACCGTTTTATTATAAACTGCCCATTGTAGTAGGACACTGTAATAACATTACTGTATTTGATAGGAGTTTGAGCCACCATCTGCTGGAGCAACTGTAACTCCAAGACCTGGACAAGGTAAATAAACTTTGTAGAAACTGCTGCTGCTGTTGGAAAGATCCCTATTTACCCAAGTGAGTTCAAAAGTGTGACAGAGGTGTGAAAAAATATAAAATGCTTTTATATTAATTTGTATTTGGTTATTTGGGATATGACTTAAAGTAGATGGCAGTAAGTTTATTTCATTTTCGTTAAAGATGTTATCTGTTGAGATTAAATAATTGGTTACAGTCTTCTGAAATTTAAGTGATTTCACCAATATTTTATAATTTCCCCCCTTTGAATAAGAGCCTCCTGGAATATCTGCTGTTATGAAAATTCCTACATCATTCTGATTTATTTTTGAGGAAATTAAATGAAGATTTTTGTCAAATTTGAATTTCTTCTAAAATAACACTTTTAGTTAGGAAGAGGAAAATAATTTAGAAATGAGAAGAATATTGCATTACTGCTATATAATAGCATTAACTCTTGCTTTTTGAGGTTATATTGCCAGATTACTAGTGAAACCATTACTATTATATCATTAAATATATGTAATTAAAAAAATGTTATTAAGTGATTATATAAAGAATTTCCATGACTAGTGTGTGAAAAGATATTTTTGAGTTTGCACTGGCTTCCCTTTTTGTTCTCATCTCTAGAATATAATAATACATAGGCATACCTCAGAGACATTGCAGGTTTGGTTCTAGACCACCCCCAAGAGTAAATATCATAATAAAGTGAGTCACATGAATTTTCTGGTTTCCTGGTATATATTAAAGTTATGTTTACACCATACTGTAGTCTGTTGAGTGTGCAATAGCCATATGTCAAGAAAAAAATATATATATATACCTTAATTAAAAAATACTTTGTTGCTAAAAAATGCTAATCATCATCTAATAATGCAAAGTTGCCATAAACTTTCAATTTGTATAGTTTATTCTGTAAAAAGGAAAAAAGAACTCAGTATACGTAAAGCACAGTAAAGTGAAGCACCGTAAAATGAGGTATGCCTGTAGTTGCAATACAGAATATACTGTATTTAATTTTTACTCTTATAAATCATCAGAATTGAAGCCTGGTTTATAAAGTTAGGGTGATATTTAGAACTTTGCAAAGTCAGTACTTTTATTAATTTCCACAGTGACCAGGAGTATTATTTATTTATTTTTTTGACCAGGAGTATTAATAAGCCATAATAGTTTTAGGTATTCTAATTGGTGGAGGTATGTGGAAAGAATCTCATCTCTGCCATCATTCATAAGTAGAATTCTGGTTAATAGAAATATTAGCCTGTTGTTCTGATGAATATAGAAGTTTATCAAAAGTTATGTTAAAGTTTAAAGATGATTAAAATAAATTAATTTTAGGGAATTCCCTGGTTGTCCAGTGGTTAGGACTCTGCACTTACACTGCAGAGGGTATGGGTTCAATCCCTGGCTGGGGAACTAAGATCCAGCAAGCTTCATGGCACAGCCGAAGAAAAGAAAATTATTTGCAGTGTAACACCTCCTTTCATAATCAGTTTAAATTTTTTTTTATAATTTATACTTCTTACTAGTAATTATAAAAAATATTGTGGCCTGCAG
>SJYC01004211.1:0-10703 GCA_006408675.1 Madoqua kirkii | reverse complement strand
GTAGAAAATATAAATACATTTTTATGAATACACAGCAGTAACATGTATAAGAATAAAACTTAAAAACATTTCATGTCAATATAAAAATCACAAAATAATATCAATATAATATCTTTTATATAAAGAAAACTGACAAGAATAAACAATTTATTATTCAGTGATACTAACATGCAGTGCTTTTAAGAGATGAAAGTAAGTCATACCAAAAATTTATGAAAAAATTTCTCTTTGAAGGAAAGGAGAAAAATAAAGATCACAAGTCTAAGAAATGGGGAACATAGGGAAATTACAAAGTGAGATTCGATATGTCGGGGGAGTATGTAATCTCCTCAGTTCTGTCTTGCAGCAAAAATTTGAAAGAGCAGAGCAGTGTTAAAGCTTCACTTCAGCTTTATTTGGCAAACAAAGAAAATACAGCCTCGAGGCATGAGGGTTCAGTTCAGTGCTCAGTCGTGTCCGAGTCTTTGCGATCACAGCACGCCAGGCCTCCCTGTTCATCACCAACTCCCGGAGTTCACTAGAACTCATGTCCATCGAGTTGGTGATGCCATGCAGCCATCTCATCCTCTGTCATCCCTTTCCTCTCCTGCCCCCAATCCCTCTCAGTATCCAAGTCTTTTCCAATGAGTCAGCTCTTTGCATGAGGTGGCCAAAGTACAGGAGTTTCAGCTTTAGCATCATTCCTTCCAAAGAAATCCCAGGATTGACCTTCTTCAGAATGGACTGGTTGGATCTTCTTGCAGTCCAAAGGGCTCTCAAGAGTCTTCTCCAACACCACAGTTCAAACACATCAATTCTTTGGCCCTCAGCCTTCTTCACAGTCTAACTCTCACATCCATACATGACCACTGGAAAAACCACAGCTTTGACTAGACAGACCTTAGTTGGCAAAGTATTGTCTCTGTTTTTGAATATGCTACCTAGGTTGCTCATAACTTTTCTTCCAAGGAGTAAGTGTCTTTTAATTTCATGGCTGCAGTCACCATCTGCAGGGATTTTGGAGACCCCAAAAATAAAATGTGACACTGTTTCCACTGTTTCCTCATCTATTTCCCATGAAGTGACGGGACCAGATGCCATGATCTTTGTTTTCTGAATGTTGAGATTTAAGCCAACTTTTTCACTCTCATCTTTTACTTTCATCAAGAGGCTTTTTAGTTCCTCTTCACTTTCTGCCATAAGGATGGTGTCATCTGTATCAATAACCATCATATCTGAGGTTATTGATATTTCTCCTGGAAATCTTGATTCCAGTTTGTGTTTCTTCCAGTCCAGCGTTTTTCATGATGTACTCTGCATATAAGTTAAACAAGCAGGGTGACAATATACAGCCTCGATGTACTCCTTTTCCTATTTGGAACCAGTCTGTTGTTCCATGTCCAGTTCTAACTGTTGCTTCCTGGCCTGCATACAGATTTCTCAAGAGACAGGACAGGTGGTCTAGTATTCCCATCTCTTTCAGAATTTTCCACAGTTTATTGTGATCCACAAAGTAAAATGCTTTGTTATAGTCAATAAAGCAGAAATAGATGTTTTTCTGGAACTCTCTTGCTTTTTTCATGATCCAGCAGATGTTGGCAATTTGATCTCCGGTTCCTCTGCCTTTTCTAAAACCAGCTTGAACATGAGGAAATTCACGTTTTGGCCTACCCAAAAGAAGCATGTGGATCAATTTTGGCTCTTCTTTTTATGTTTATTTTTCCTCTCCTTGAGCCTGCCCTATGCAAATTGGGTTAGCCAGGAAGGCTGTTTGTTTCTTCTGAGATTCTCACTCTGGTTCTTGCGCCTTTCTTTGTTCTATTTTTGTGGGCTTTTTCTTTTCTTTGTCTTTTAGCCACCATTATTTCAGACTCCTTTTTCCAGTACTGACTACCTAATATTTCCCCCTCAAGATATGGGAGACCCCGTTCTTTGGGGGTAGGGGTGTCGAGGTCTCTCTGGCTACTTCCTGCTGAACTGGGAGGGACAGGGGCATTAGGCTTCCCCCTCTTGCTATCATAAAGCCTCTGAGTCCTTATACTGTGTTTATCTAAGGGTGAGTGATATTTTCCATGGTTGGATGTAGTATTATATATCCTTCTTGAACTGGCACTTCATGTTGTAGCTTATTGACCTGGGAAGAGACAAAACAGGTTAGACAATTTATAATACATGGATGGAGTAATGATAAGCAGCATCAATATGGTGATAACAGAGATTAGTAGGGTCATTGTGATGTGATGATGTGAAGTGGCTCAGTCATGTCCGACACTTTGTGACCCCATAGACTATAGCCCACCAGGCTCCTCCATCCATGGGATTCTCCAGGCAAGAATACTGAAGTGGGTTCCCCTTCTCCAGGGGATCTTCCTGACCTAGGGGTTGAACCCAGGTGTCCCACATGGCAGGCAGAGGTTTTACCCTCTGAGCCATAGCCAACTCCAAATCCTCTTTCTCCAGAAGGATCCCCCTAATAGAGTTTGTAGCCACCCTGATAACTCTCCAGCTCATTCTTTGAGATGCTATAAGATCTGAATATTTTTCTTGAGAATTGTGAGACTTTCTTTAACTTAGCTGGAGGTATTTACCCAGACACAACGTCTCATTCAGATGATTCAAGTCCCTCCTTGTTCAGGGATCAGGAAATCTATCTCCTGTCTATTTTGGAGTTCAACTCCTGCCAAGCTGTATTGACTTTTAGAGCTGTCCTGAGAAATCTTATCCACAAAAACTTAATTTGGGGACTGTTCATTAGAATGACATTCATTGTAGTCCTGAATATGTATCTGAGATCACCCAGGGGCTCACAATTGCATGGAATGTCCTCTTCTGTTTTCTTCCACCACTTGACCTGTGAGTAGTGAATCCAGGTGTTGTGTCCTGGTACTTTGGCTTCTGTCGGGGTAGAAAGTATTACACGGTAGAGACTCTTCCTTGTGGGCTGGAGTTGAACCTTTGGGGACTCATCTTTACAAACTTTAATTAGGACTTGAGTCCCTGGAGAATATAGTGGTGGCAGTTTAGAATATTTGGGGTCTTGTTTGATACCATGAAAGTGCATAAT
This sequence comes from Madoqua kirkii, assembly GCA_006408675.1. Taxonomy (NCBI): domain Eukaryota; kingdom Metazoa; phylum Chordata; class Mammalia; order Artiodactyla; family Bovidae; genus Madoqua; species Madoqua kirkii. Next base: position 7,660 of record SJYC01004211.1, on the reverse strand, counting down.
TTGCTGGAATTGCCCAATGGCCATGGAATAAATTGGAGGGTCTGAGCCTCTGGATTTAGGAAGAGGTCATTGACATAAACAAAAGGTCTCCCATATAGGATCTCATAAGGACTAAGAACAGCCTTTTCCTTAGGGGCAATACAGGTGCAGAGGAGAGTTATTGATAAAGCCTCCTTTCTTCTCAGGGAGGTCTCCTGGATTATCTTTTTTTATAGCTGATTTTAAGAATTAATTGGCTCTTTCTACTTTTCCTAAAGACTGAGACATCCAGGCACAGTGGAGATAATATATAATGCTCAATGCTTTAGAGACCCCTTGGATAAACTTAGAAGTAAATAATGTCCCATTGTCACTTTGTAATGATCTGGACAGACAAAATCTGAGAATGATTTCATGAAGCAGTTTTATTTTACCACCCTCTCAGCCTTCTTAGTCCTGGTGGAAATGGCTTCAACCCATCCTGTGAATGTATCCATCATTTCTAGTATTTAGAAACTGGTTCTGGGTGAAGTCCATCTGTCAGTCAACTCCTGGTTAGATCCCACACCACTGGATGGGTTGGGCCAACGAGATCTATGAGAACCTTGGAGATTGTTTAACTGACAAATGGAACAGAAGGAGAACACTTGCCTTATAGTTGCTTGGAGGTCTGTTCCTCTGAGGGACCTTTCTAGTAATTTTTGTAGGGCTGTAACCCCTAAATATGGAGAAGGCAATGGCACCCCACTCTAGCACTCTTGCTTGGAAAATCCCATGGATAGAGGAGCTTGATGGGCCGCAGTCCATGGGGTCGCTAAAAAGTCAGACACGACTGAACGACTTCACTTTTCACTTTCCTGCATTGGAGAAGGAAATGGCAACCCACTCCAGTGTTCTTGCCTGGAGAATCCAGGGGCAGGGGAGCCTGGTGGGCTGCCGTCTATGAGGTCGCACAGAGTCGGACACAACTGAAGTGATGCAGCAGCAGCAGCAGCAGCAGCAGCAAGATGTCATTAAAGAATACCAGTGAATAATAATTTTAAAAAAAGATAGGGGGAGAGATAACATTATTTAGCTGCTGCTTCAGAAATTCTCTTAGAATTGGCTTTACTATCTATTATCCACTTTCTCTTATGTGTCCTATACTTAACTTGTGATTACATTGTAACTCATGCTACATTCCTCAGTTTATTTCTCATCTTTCTAAATCCTGTTTACCCCTGTCATCTTAAGATTGCTATCTCCTAAAAAGGCTTCTAACTATTCTTAATTATTCCTAAACCCCAAACTCAACAAACTTCTTTTGCTAAAAATACTTCCCTCACAAACAGGTCTCAGATAACAATCCTTCCCATGGCCTCAAGCTGCAGCCTACATGCTCATCCTGGACATTCTTTGTAAAGATCCTTGAACAAATGTCAATGGTTATTTTATAGATTATTTTTTGGGCACAACTGTAGAAGGCTTTGTGCTTTCTCATTCTTCTCTCAAGCACCTTAACATTCTTTCCAGTCAACTTAACCAGAGAAAGGAAAGAACAAGTCAGAATCACAAGGCCTAACTCCTTCATCCCGGGGCCATGCCTGTGAGATGAGGAGAGGGGGATAGGTCCGTGCCTCCATTTTGTCAGTAATGCCTAATGCAGCTCCCAACATCTCCCCCTTTCTTATTTTTTAGAGCTTAAGTATGAAACTCAGTAGATAAAGCAGAAACACTTTGGTTGAGTATTCTGAAAAGACACAGGGCTAATACACAAATCAGAATCATAAGCACATGGCTGCATTAATCATTATTGTAAAAAAGGATTCATGGGAAAGATACCCTTCCAGATTTTTAAAAAGGGAATTAGAAAGCCATTGAGAGGAAAAGTCAGACTCTGCCTGCTTAGTACTCTGAATATCCTGATGTAACTTGGAAATATCAATACTAAAATCTGAATGATTCCATACCCCTAAAATATGATTCCTAATGCGTTCCCAAGAATGTACAGAATCATTCACTTGTAAAGGGATAATGTACATCCATTTAAATTCAGCATGGCACCTTAAGACAACTTAATTTTGTTTGTTTCTTTTTTTAATTGGAGCATATGCTTTATTTTTTAAAAAATTTTATTTTTACTTTATTCTACTTTACAATACTGTATTGGTTTTGCCATACATTGACATGAATCCACCATGGGTGTATACAAGCTCCCAATCCTGAATCCCCCTCCCACCTCCCACCCCATATCATCTCTTTGGAGCATCCCCGTGCACCAGCCTCAAGCATCCTGTATCCTGTATTGAACATGGACCGGTGTTTCGTTTCTTGCATGATAGTATACGTATCACTGCCATTCTCCCAAATCATTCACCCTCTCCCTCTCCCTCAGAGGCCAAAAGTCCATTCTATATGAGATGGATGAAACTGGAGTCGATTATACAGAGTGAAGTAAGCCAGAAAGAAAGACAACTTAATTTTTAAATTTGTAATTTCTTGCCCTATAAGCAGGACTGCTTCTTCTAAAGCATTGACCTTATTTTCTATTTTACTGTCTATAATTTCCTGTGTAGTAAGAGCTATGGAGACATTTCTCGACAGCTGATAGACAAACGAGGCAGTATGCACTTCTTTTGAGAGGGCAACAGCAGAAACCATAACTGAAGCAATTATGGCAATCAAGGCAGTAATCCCCACAATCAGAGCTGCAATGAATCTCTTAGGTCAAGAAATTAAGCCATTAAATGCATACAAAGCTTTCAATACATAATCATCAGACACAATTGCCCTCATCTCACACACTAACTGAAGTCTGTGACTGTTTCCAATGTTTCTCCAACTATTTGCCATGAAATGGTGAGACCAGATGCCATAATCTTTGTTTTCTGAATATTGAGCTTTAAGCTAACTTTTAAACTCTCCTCTTTCACTGTCCTCAAGAGACTCTTTAGTTCTTCTTCACTTTCTGCCATAAGGGTGGTGTTACCTGCATATTTGACGTTATTGATATTTCACCCGGCAATCTTGATTCCAACTTGTGTTTCATCCAGCCCAGCGTTTCTTATGATGTATTCTGCACATAAATTAAATAAGCACAATGACAATATACAGCCTTGACATACTCCTTTTCTTATTTGGAACCAGTCTGCTGTTCCATGTCCAGTTCTAACTGCTGCTTCCTGACCTACATACAGATTTCTCAAGAGGCTGATCAGGTGTCTGCTATTCTCATCTCTTGAATAATTTCCCACAGTTTATTGTGAGCCACACAGTCAAAGGCTTTGTCTTTTTTTTTTTTAAGCAGAAATAGATGTTTTTCTGGAACTCTCTTGCTTTTCGATGACATAACTGATGTTGGAAATTTGATCTCTGGTTCCTCTCCATTTTATGAAACCAACTTGAACATCTGGAATTTCACAGTTCATGTATTGTTAAAGCCTGGCTTGGAGAATTTTGAGCATTACTTTACTGGTGTGTGAGATGAGGGCAATTGTGTGGCCATTTAAGCAGTCATTGGCATTGCCTTTCTTTGAGATTGGAATGAAAACTGACATTTTCCAGTCCTGTGGTCACTGCTGAGTTTTCCAAATTTGCTGGCATATTGAGTGCAGCACTTTCACAGCATCATCATTTAGGGTTTGAAACAGCTCAACTGGAATTCCATCACCTTCACTAGTTTTGTTCATAGTGATGCTTCCCTAGGCGCACTTGACTTCACACTCCAAAATGTCTGGCCCTAGGTAAGTGATCATACCATCGTGATCACGTCATCGTGAAGATCTTTTTTGCACAGTTTTTCTGTGTATTCTTGACACCTCTTCTTAAATATCTTCTGCTTCTGTTCAGTCCATACCGTTTCTGTTCTTTATTGAGGCCATCTTTGCCTGAAATGTTCCCTTGATATCTCGAATTTTCTTGAAGAGATCTCTAGTCTCTCCCATTCTGTTGTTCTTCTGTATTTCTTTTCACTGACCACTGAGAAAGGCTTTCTTATCTCTCCTTGCTCTTCTTTTTGACTCAGCATTCCAAGGGATATAACTTTCCTTTTCCCCTTTCCTTTTCACTCCTCTTCTTTTCACAGCTGTTTGTAAGGCCTCCTCAGAAAGCCATTGTGCTTTCTTGCATTTCTTTTCCATGGGGATGGTCTTTATTCCTGTCTCCTGTACAATGTCATGAACCTCTGCCTGTAGTTCATCAAACACTCTGTCAATCAGATCTAGTTCCTTAAATCTATTTCTCACTTCCACTGTATAATCGTTAGGTGTTTGATTTAGGTCCTATCTGAATGGTCTAGTGGTTTCCCTCACTTTCTTCAATTTAAGTCTGATTTAGGCAATAAGGAGTTCATGATCTGAGTGACAGTCAGCTCCTGTTTTTGTTTTTGCTGACTGTATAGAGCTTCTCCATCATTGGCTGCAAAGAATATAATCAATCTGATTTTGGTGTTGACCATCTGGTGATGTCCATTTGTAGACTCTTCTCTTGTGTTGTTTGAAGAGGCTGTTTGCTATGACCAGTGCGCTCTCTTGGCAAAACTCTATTAGCCTTTGCCCTGCTTCATTCTGTACTCCAAGGCCAAATTTGTCTGTTACTCCAGGTGTTTCTTGACTTCCTACATTTGCGTTCCAGTCCCCTATGATGAAAAGGACATCTTTTTTTTGATGTTAGTTCTTGAAGGTCTTGTAGGTCTTCGTAGAACCATTCAACTTCAGCTTGTTTAGCATTACTAGTATGGGCATAGACTTGGTTTCGCATGATATTGGATGGTTTGCCTTAGAAATGAACAGAGATCATTCTGTCGTTTTTGAGATTGCATCCAAGTACTGCATTTCTGACTCTTTTGTTGGCTATGATGGCTACTCCGTTTCTTCTAAGGGATTCTTGCCCACAGTAGTAGATATAATGGTCATCTGAACTAAATTCACCCATTCCAGTCCATTTTAGTTCGCCAGTTCCTGAAATGCCAACGTTCACTCTTGCCATCTTCTGTTTGACCACTTCCAATTTACCTTGATTCATGTACTTAACATTCCAGGTTCATATGCAATATTGCTCTTTATAGCTTTGGACTTTACTTCCATTTCTAGTCACGTGCACAACTGGGTTTTATTTTTGCTTTGGCTCTGTCTCTTCATTCTTTCTGGAGTTATTTCTCCGGTGATCTCCAGTAGCATATTGGGCACCTACCAACCTAGGGAGTTCATTTTTCAGTGTCCTATCTTTTTTCCTTTTCATACTGTTCAAGGGGTTCTCAAGGCAAGAATACTGAAGTGATTTGCCATTCCCTTCTCCAGTGGACCACATTTTGGCTGAATTCTCGACCTGACCTGTCCATCTTGGGTGACCCTACACAGCATGGCTCATAGTTTCATTGAGTTAGACAAGACCTTGGTCCATGCGATTAGATTGGTTAGATTTTCATGATTATGACTTTCAGTCTGTCTGCCCTTTGATGGAGAAGGATAAGAGGCGTATGCAAGCTTCCTGAGTGGAGAGACTGACTTAGGGGGAACACTGGGTCTTGTTCTGATGGTCACAGCCATGCTCAGTAAATTTTTATTTTCAACTTTCTGTTGATGGGTGGAGCTGTGTTCCCTCCCTGCTATTTACCTGATGCCAAACTATGGTTGAGGCAATGAAGAAGATGGTTACCTCCTTCAAAAGATCTCATGCATGTACTGGTACACTCAATGCCCTCAATCTTGTAGCATGCCATCATGACCCACGCCTCTGCTGGAGACTCCTGGATACTCACAGGCAAGTCTGGGTCAGTCTCTTGTGGTGTCACTGGTCTTTTTCCTGGGTCCTGGTGCACAAGGTTCTGTTTATGCCCTCCAATAATCTATTTCCCAGTTATGCATAAGTTCTGGCAGCTCTAGGGTAGGGTTAATGGTGACTTCCTCCAAGAGGGCTTATGCCATACCCAAGTCTGCTGCACCCAGAATCCCTGTCCCTGTGGCAGTCCACTGCTGACCTGTACCTCAATAGGAGATGCTCAAACACAGTTCTGTCTCAGTCTCTGTGGGGTCCCTGGGTCATGGTGTGCACAAGGCTTGTTTGAGCCCTCTGAGCCTCTCTGGCAGGAGTGGGGTTTGATTCTAAATGCGAATTTGCATTTAGAATCAATGCATTTGCATTTCAGAAATGAAAGGTGATGACCTATGCAATATTTTGTAAGCAGTGGCATAGACAGAGAGGAAATCTGAAGGACAGGAGGAAAAAACAGTGGGAAAAACGTGCTGAGGAATCCCCTTCATAATCTGCTGGGAAACCTGCTAAACACCTGACCTGTCTCACAGTTTTCATTGGCCTGATCCTTGGCAAAAAGAAGATTAAGGACAGCTTAATAAACAAAGTTGTTGCCTCTTAGGCAATAGCTTTTAAAGTGCAGCAGATAGTAGAGAGCCTTTGGGACACACTGAGGAGTAGTCCTGCAAGAGTCCTTCAATTGTATCCTTTGTCATTCACTTGTTCACAGGGGTGTTCAAGGAAACAAGAAATGAGAGATTGTAAAGGAATTAAGATTTTGTTAGCCATAGGGATGAGGACATCCTACCTTAACCAGAGGTCTTCTGGAATCTGAGGCAGTCATGTGAGCTTTCTGCCGAATTGTTTTTGCTGTCCCAGTTTTCAGCACACTAGGCTTCTTGTCACTTCCATTGCACTGGGTTTTCTTTGTGTTCAGCTTCCAACATGTGAGCTTTACCAAGCTGGGCTTCTGCTGTGATTGATCTCCACCTCATGGGTGCTAAGCCAAGGTTGTTTCAGCCAGGTTAAATCTGAGAAATGGCACCAGATATGCAGGGGAGTGTGTAATATCCTCAGTTCTGTCTCACTGCAGCAAAAATTTGAAATAGTGGGCCAGTGTTAAAGCTTGGTTACAGCTCAGTTTTATTTGGCAAGCCAAGGAAAATGCATCCTTGAGGTGTGAGGGCGGGCTTACCCAAAAAAGGCACATGGCTCAATTTTAACTCCTCTTTTTATACCTTTTTTTTTTTTTTTCTTTTTTCCCTCTCTGAGCCTGCGCTGTGTAAATTGGGCTAGCCAGGAGGGCTATTTATTTCACCTGAAGTTCTCATTCTGGTCCTTGGACCTTCCTTTGTTCTATTTTTGTGGGCTTTTTTCCTTTCTTTGTCTTTTAGCCACCATTACTTTGGATTCCTTTTTCCTATTCTAACTACCTAACACATATATTAGGTGGAATGCTGTATATAGAGTTAATATTCTATATACATTATATACATTCCTGTGTGTATAACATGGGCTTCCTATGTGACTCAGTGGTAAAGAATCTGCCTGCCAAACAGATTATGTCAGTTGGATCCCTGAGTCAGGAAGATTTCCTGGAGACAGAAAGGGAAATCCACTTCAGTATTCTTGCCAAGGAAATCCCATGGACAGAGGAGCCTACCAGGCTACAGTCCGTGGAGCTGCAAAGATTCTAACATGACTTAGTGATTAGACAACAACAGTGTTAACATGTTTCATTGAAAACATGTAAAAGCTAAGGAAAATATAAATATGTCTAATTAAAATAAGTTTGCATAAAGTGATATAATAAAGATTCAAAATAAAAAGGCAAAGACATGAAGATAATGTAAACTAAACATAAGTAGGACTTAATTATAGACCTGTCTGACATTTAATGTTCAGAGTACTAAAGTCATTGGAAAGACACATTACATAATAATTTAAGGCA
>SJYC01004210.1:0-24772 GCA_006408675.1 Madoqua kirkii | reverse complement strand
TTAGGAGAAGTGGAGAAGCCATCATACTTAATAAAACAGTCTGAAATGCAGTACTTGTGTACAACCTCAGAAATGACAAAAACATCTCTGTTTATTTCCAAGGCAAGCCATTCAACATCACAGTAATCAAAGTCTATGCCCCAACCAGTAATGCTGAAGAAGCTGAAACTGAATTGCTCTATGAAGACCTATAAGACTTCTAGAACTAACACCCAGAAAAGATATCCTTTTCAACATAGAGGACCGGAATGCAAAAGTAGGAAGTCAAGAGATATCTAGAGTAACAGGCAAATTTGGCCTTGGATTAGAAAATGAAGCAGGGAAAAGGCTAACAGAGTTTCGCCAATAGAATGCACTGGTCATAGCAAACACTCTTCCAAGAACACAAGAGAAGACTCTACACATGGACATCACTAGATGGTCAATACCAAAATCAGATTGATTATATTACTTGCAGCCAAAGATAGAGAAACTCTATACAGTCAACCAAAACAAGACCAGGAGCTGACTGTGATTCAGATCATGAACTCCTTATTGTCAAAATCAGACTTAAATGGAAGAAAATAGGGAAAACCACTAGACCATTCAGGTATGACCTAAATCAAATCCCTTATGATTATACAGTGGAAGTGACACATAGACTCAAGGGATTAGACCTGATAAAGTACCTGAAGAACTATGGTCAGAGGTTTCTGACATTGTACAGGATGCAGAGATCAAGATTATCCCCAAGAAAAAGAAATGCAAAAAGGCAAAATGCTTGTCTGAGAAAAGAAGAGAAGTGAAAGGCAAAGAAGAAAAGGAAATATATACCCATTTGAATGCAGAGTTCCAAAGAATAGCAGGAAGAGATAGGAAAGGCTTCTTGAGGAATCAATGCAAAGAAATAGAGAAAGACAATGGAATGGACAGACAGGAGATCTCTTGAAGAAAATTAGAGATACCAAGGAACATTCATGGAAAGATGAGCACAATAAAGGACAAAAATTGTATGGATCTAACGATGGAATTCCAGTTGAGCTCTTTCAAATCATAAAAGATGATGCTGTGAAAGTGCTGCAGTCAGTATGCCAGCAAGTCTGGAAAACTCTGCAATGACCACAGGACTGGAAAAGGTTAGTTTTCATTCCAATCCCCAAAATCCAATATCAAAGAATATTCAAACTGCAACCAATTGCTGTGATCTCACATGCTAGCAAAGTAATGCTCAAAACTCTCCAAGTCAGGCTTTAATAGGAGTTGAGCTGAGAACTTACAGATGTTCAAAATGGATTTAAAAAGTCAGAGGAACCAGAGATCAAATTGCAGTTGGACCATCAAAAAAGCAAAAGAGTTCCAGAAAAACATTTACTTCAGCTTTATTGATGGTGTCAAAGTCTTTGACTATGTGGATCTCAACAAAATGGAAAATTCTGAAAGACATGGGAATACCAGACCACCTGACCTGCCTCCTGAGAAATCTGTGTACAGGTCAAGAAGCAACATTTAGAATCTGACATGGAACCACAGATTGTTTCCAAATTGGGAAAGGAGTATGTCAAGGCTATATATTGTCACCCTGCTTATTTAACTTACATGCAGAGCACATCATGAGAAATGCTGGGCTGGATGAAGCACAAGCTGGAATCAAGATTGCTGGGAGAAATATCAACAATCTCAGATATGCACATGACACTGCTCTTATGGCAGAAAGTGAAGAGGAACTAGAGCCTTTGATGAAAGTGAAAGAGGAGAGTGAAAAAATTGACTTAAAGCTCAAATATCAGAAAACTAAGTTCATGGCATCTGGTCCTATCACTTCATGGCAAATAGATGGGGAAACAGTGACAAAATTTATTTTCTTTGGCTCCAAAATCACTGCAGATGGTGACTTTATCCATGAAATTAAAAGATTCTGGCTCCTTGGAAGAAAAGTTTTGACAAACCTAGATAATATGTTAAAAAGCAGAGACATTACTTTGCCTTTGCCAACAAAGGTCTGTATAGTGAGTTATCATTTTTCCAGTGCTTAGTCACATATGGATTTGAGAGCTGGAATGTAAAGAAAGCTGAGTGCCAAAGAATTGACGCTTTTGAACTGTGGTGTTGGAGAAGACTCTTGAGAATCCCTTAGACTGCAGGGAGATCCCAGTAGTCAATCCTAAAGGAAATCAGTCCTGAATATTCATTGGAAGGAATGATGCTGAAGCTGAAACTCCAATACTTTGGCCACCTCATGTGAAGAGCAGACTCATTGGAAAAGACTGTGAAGCTGGGATAGATTGAAGGCAGGAGGAGAAGGGGACAACAGAGAATGCTATGGTTGGATGGCATAACCAACTCAAAGAAAATGAGTCTGAGAAAGCTCTGTGAGTTGGTGATGGACAAGGAAGTCTGGTGTTCTGCAGTCCATGGGGTGGAAATGAGTCAGACAGACCTGAGCAACTGAACTGAACCAACTGAAGGAAAGTAGAAATTTGTGGTTTTATATGGAAAAGGTCAGTTTTCATTCCAATCCTAAAGAAAGGCAATGCCAAAGAATGCTCAAACTACTGCACAATTACACTCATCTCACATGCCAGTAAAGTAATGCTCAAAATTCTCCAAGCCAGGCTTTAGCCATACATGAACTGTGAACTTCCAGATGTTCAAGCTGGTTTTAGAAAAGGCAGAGGAACCAGAGATCAGATTCCCAACATCTGCTGGATCATGGAAAAATCAAGAGAGTTCCAGAAAAACATCTATTTCTGCTTTATTGACCATGCCAAAGCCTTTTGACTATGTGGATCACAATAACCTGTGGAAAATTCTGAAAGAGATGAGAATACCAGACCACCTAACTTTCCTCTTGAGAAATCTGCATGCGGGCCAGGAAGCAACAGTTAGAACTGGACGTGGAACAACAGAGTGGTTCCAGATAGGAAAAGGAATACGTCAAGGCTGTATATTGTCACCCTGCTTATTTAACTTATATGCAGAGTACATCATGAGAAATGCTGGACTGGAAGAAACACAAGCTGGAATCAAGATTGCTGGGAGAAATATCAATAACCTCAGATATGCAGATGATACCACCCTTATGGCAGAAAGTGAAGAGGAACTAAAAAGCCTCTTGATGAATGTGAAAGAGGAGAGTGAAACAGTTGGCTTAAAGCTCAACATTCAGAAAAACGAAGATCATGGCATCTGGTCCATCACTCCATGGAAAATAGAGAAACAGTGGAAACAGTGTCAGACTTCATTTTGGGGGGCTCCAAAATCACTGCACATGGTGATTGCAGCCATGAAATTAAAAGATGCTTACTCCTTGGAAGAAAAGTTATGACCAACCTAGACAGTATATTCAAAAGCAGAGACATTATTCATTGCTTTGCCGACTAAGGTTCATCTAAGCAAGGCTATGGTTTTTCCTGTGGTCATGTATGCATGTGAAAGTTGGACCATGAAGAAGGTTGAGCGCCGAAGAATTGATGATTTTGAACTGTGGTATTGGAGAAGACTCTTGAGAGTCCCTTGGACTGCAAGGAGATCCATTCTGAAGGAGGTCAACCCTGGGATTTCTTTGGAAGGAATGATGCTAAAGCTGAAGCTCCAGTACTTCGGCCACCTCATGTGAAGAGTTGACTCATTGGAAAAGACTTTGATGCTGGGATGGATTGGGGGCAAGAGAAGAAGGGAACGACTGAGGTTGAGATGCCTGGAAGGCATCACTAACTCCATGGATGTGAGTCTGAGTGAACTGCGGGACTTGATGATGGACAGGGAGGTCTGGCGTGCTGCGATTCATGAGGTCACAAAGAGTCAGACACAACTGAGCGAACTGAACTGAACGAATCTAGCTATTGATATAAATGGGGCATTAAAGTTCCCTACTATTATTGTATTATTGTCTCTCCCTTTATGTCTGTTTTATATTTGCTTTATATTTTTAGATGCTTTTACGTTGGTCACATATTTACAAGTGATATGACTTGTTAGATTCATCCATTTATCCTTGTGTAATGCCCTTTGTTTCATGTTACAATTTTTGCTTTAAAGTCTGTTTTTTTCTCATTTAAGTATTGTTTCCCCAGCTTTCTTTTTGTTTCCATTTTTATGGTGTATATTTTTCTATTCCTCTGCTTTCCATCTGTAAGTATCTTTAAATCTGAAGTGTCTGGTAGACAGTTTATGTATGGATCTTGATATTGTAATCCCTTCAGCCATCCATTGTCTTTTGATTGGAGTATTTTTGTCCATTTATATATAATTTTTGCCATTTTGTTGTTTGTTTCTGGTGTTTTTGTAGTTCTTCTCTATGTCTTTCTTCTCTTGAGATTTTATGGTTGTCTTTAGCATTATGTTTGGATTCTTTTTTTATTCTCTGTGTGTATTTTGTACTTTTATTTGTTTTTGTATATATATTATGCTGTCTGTTTTAAGTGATGATCTTGTTTAAGTTCAAATGCTTACTCAAAGCCCTTTATTTTTTACCCCCTACATCATATTTTATGTTTTTGATGTCATATTTCACATTTTTAATTTTGTGTATCCCTTAACTACTTATTGTAGATGATTTTACTACTTTTGCCTTTCATCCTTTCTACTAGCTTTATAAGTGACTGATCCACTTCCTCCACTATGTATTTACCATTACAAGTGAGACTTTTCCTTCATAATTTTCTTATTTCTAGTTTTTTTTTTTTCTTTTCCTCCTAGAGAAGTGGCTTTAACTTTTCTTGTCAATTCAGTCACTCAGTCATGTCTGACTCTCATCCTCTGTCATCCCCTTCTCCTGTTTTTGATCTTTCCCAGCTCAGGGTCTTTTCAAATGAGTCAGCTCTTTGCATCAGGTGGCCAAAGTATTGGAGTTTCAACTTCAGCATCAGTCCTTCCAGTGAATATTTAGGACTGATTTCCATTAGCATTGACTGGTTGGATCTCCTTGCAGTCCAGTGGACTCTGAAGAGTCTTATCTAACACCACAGTTCAAAAGCATCAATTCTCTGGTACTCAGCTTTCTTTATTGTCCAACTCTCACATCCATACATGACCACTGGAAAAACTATAGCTTTGACTGGATGGACATTTGTTGGAAAAGTAATGTCTCTGTTTTTTAATATGCTGTCTAGGTTGGTCATAGCTTTTCTTCCAAGGGGCAAGAGTCACCATCTGCAGTGATTTTGGAGCCCAAGAAAATAAAGTCTTTCACTGTTTCTGTTATTTCCCCATCTGCTTGCTATGAAGTGATGAGACCAGATGCCATGATCTTAGTTTTCTAAATGTTGAGTTTTAAGCCACCTTTTCACTGTCCTCTTTCACATTCATCAAGAGGCTATGTAGTTTTTTTCTTTCTACCATAAGAGTAGTGTCATCTATGTATCTGAGGTTATTGCTGTTTCTCCTAGAAATCTTGATTCCAGCTTGTGCTTCATCCAGCCTGGCATTTCTCATGATGTACTCTGCATCTAAGTTAAATAAGCAGGGTGAAAATATACAGCCTTGATGTGCTCCTTTTCCTATTTGGAACCCGTCTGTTGTTCCATGTGTGGTTCTAACTGGTGTTTCTTGATCTGCATACAGGTTGCTCAGGAGACAGATCAGATGGTCTGGTATTCCCATGTCTTTAAGAATTTTCCCCAGTTTGTTGTGATCCACACAGTCAAAGGCTTTGACGTAGTCAATAAAACAGAAATAGATGTTTTTCTGGAATCCTCTTGTTTTTTCAGTGATCCAGCAGATGTTGGGAGTCAGATCTCTGGTTCCTCTGCCTTTTCTGAGTCCAGCTTGAACATCTGGATATTCATGGTTCATGTACTGTTGAATCCTGGCTTGGAGAATTCTGAGCATTACTTGGCTTAGCGTGTGAGAGCAGTGCAGTTGTGCAGTAATTTGAGCATTCTTTGAGATTGCCTTTCTTTGGAATTAAAACTAGCCAAATTCCTTTCACTTCTTTGGGAACAAAAACTGACCTTTTCCAGTCCTGTGGCCACTGATGAGTTTTCCAAATTTGCTGGCATATTGAGTGCAACACTTTCACAGCATCATCTTTTATGATTTGAAATAGCTCAACTGGAATCCCATCACCTCCACTAGCTTTGTTGATAGTGATGATTCCTAAGGCCCACTTGACTTTGCATTCCAGGATATTTATTTGGCTCTAAGTGGATGATCACACCATTCTGGTTACCTGGGTCATGAGGATTTTTTTTTTTTTGTATAGTTCTGTGTAATCTGTCACCTCTTCTTAAATCTTCTTCTGTTAGGTCCATACCATGTCTGTCCTTTATTGTGCCCATCTTTGCATGAAATGTTCCCTTGATAACTCTAATTTTCTTGAAGAGCTCTCTAGTCATTCCCATTCTTTTGTTTTCCTCTATTTCTTTGCATTGATCATGGAGAAAGGCTTTCTTACCTTGCCTTGCTGTTCTTTGGAACTCTGCCTTCAAATGTGTATATCTTTCCTTTTCTCTTTTCTTTTAGCTTCTCTTCTTTTCTCAGCTACTTTAAGGCCTCCTCAGACAACCATTTTGCCTTTTTGAGTTTCTTTTTCTTAGGGATGGTCTTGATCTCTGCCTCCTGTATAGTGTCACGAACCTCTGTCCCTAGTTCTTCAGGGACTTTGTCTATCAGATCTAATCCCTTGAATCTCCTTTTTTCTTCCAGTGTATAGTCATAAGGGATTTGATTTAGGTCATACGTGAATAGTCTAGTGTTTTTCCCCACTTTCTTCAATTTCAGTCTGACTTTTGCAATACCTTCTTGATCTGATCAGTCAGCTCCTGGTCTCATTTTTGCTGACCAAATAGAGCTTCATCATCTTTGGTTGCAAAGAATATAATCAGTCTGATTTTGGTATTGACCATCTGGTGATGTTCATGTATAGAGTCTTCTCTTGTGTTGTTGGAAGAGAGTATTTGCTAAGACCAGTGCATTCTCTTGGCAAAACTCCGTTACCCTTTGCCCTGCTTCATTTTGTACTGCAAAGCCAAATTTGCCCATTACTCCAGGTATCTCTTGTCTTCCTACTTTTGCATTCCAGTCCCCTATAATGAAAAGACATCTTTTTTGGGTATTTATTCCAGAAGGTCTTGTAGGTCTTCATAGATCTGTTCAGCTTCAGCTTCTTCAGCATTACTGGTTGGAGCATAGACTTGGATTACTGTAATATTGAATGGTTTGCCTTGGAAATGAACAGAGATCATTTAGTCATTTTTGAAATTGCACCCAAGTACTTCATTTTGGACTCTTGTTGACTATGAGACCTACTTCATTTCTTCTAAAGGATTCTTGCCCACAGTAGTAGATATAATGGTCATCTGAGTTAAATTCTCCCATTCCAGTCCATTTTAGTTCTCTGATTCCTCAAATTTTGATGTTCACTCTTACCATCTTCTGTTGACCACCTCCAATTTACCTTAATTCATGGACCTAACATTCCAGGTTCCTATGCAGTATTGTTCTTTACAACATTGGACTTTTTCCCATCACCAGGGACATCCACAACTGGGTGTTGTTTTCTCTTTGGCTCTGTCTCTTCATTCTTTCTAGTGTTACTCTCCACTCTTCTCCAGTAGCATATTGGGCACCTACTAATCTGGGAAGTTCATCTTTCCATGTCTTTTCCTTTTCCCTTTTCATACTGCTCATGATGTTCTCAAGGCAAGAAAACTGAAGTGGTTTGCCATTGCTTTCTTCAGTGGACCAACAAAAAGTTGGAGGAGTTTACTACCATTAAACTAACCTTACAAGAAAAGTTTATACTGTTTATGGGGTTCTCAATACTGTAGTAGTCTTGCCTTGAGAACCCCATGAACAATACGAACTTTTCTTGTAAGGTTGGTTTAATGGTAGTGATCTCCTCCAGCTTTTTGTTGTCTGTAAAACTCTACTTCTCCTTCAATTCTGAATGATAACCTTGCTGGGTAGTTTTCTTGACTGAAGTTTCTTTTTTTCCCTCCATTACTTTGAATATATTTTCCACTCTCTTCTGACCTGCCAAGTTGTTTTTCTTCTGTTGCTTTTAAGATTTTCTCTTTATCTTTTGACATTTTAAATATAATGTGTCTTGGTGTGGACCTCATTGGGTTTATCTTCTTTGGAACTGTCTGTTCTTCCAGGACCTGGATGTTTGTTTCCTTCCTCACACAGGGGAAGTTTTAGGCTATTATTTCTTCAAATGCCCTTTCTTCTCTACCCTTTGGTCTGTCTCGCTTCCTTCTGGAACTCCTGTAATGTGAATGCTAGTGCACTTACTTGATGTTGTCCCCCAGATCCTTTACCAGTGGTCCCTAGTGTTTTTGACCTCTGGAATTGGTGCAGAAGACAATTTTTTCACGGACTGGGGAGGAGAGGTGGTTTCAGGATGATTTAAGCACATTATACGTATTGTACACTTTCTTTCTTTTATTATTACATCAACTCCACCTCACATCAGACATTAGATCCCAAAGGTTTGAGGCCCCTGCCTTAAACTATTCCCATTTTTCTGAGTTGTTTGTCTTTTTTTCTGTTGAGAATGGGTGGTTTCCACTTCTGTGTCTTTCAGATACCTTTAGAAACCTGTCTGTTCTTCTGTATCATCTTATCTCCCATTCATTCCCTCTAGTATGTTTTCCATTTGGGTTATTGTATTTCAGCTCTGATTTTTAAGCATATATTCTGTCTCTGTGAAGCTCTCATTGTGGGCATCCATTCTTATTCTGAGTTTGGTGAGCATCTTTATAATTATTACCTTCAATTCTTTATCAGATGGTTTATTTCCATTTCATTTAGTCATTTTTCTGAGAGTATCTTGTTCTTTCATTTGGATCATTCTCATTTGGCCTAATTCTCTGTATTTGTTTCTTTGTGTTAGGTGGCCCATTACATTTCTTGATCTTGGAGAAGTGGTCTTATGTCGGGGGTGTCCAGGTGCAGGCTTTCTTCTATCCATCAGAAGATGCATCAGGGGTGTACCCTTTGTGGACTGTGTGTACCTTTCTATTGTTGCAGGACCAACTTTACGGGTTTGCTGGTATATGGAGCTGATCCCTGGGCTCAGGTAGCTGAGATGACCTGCTTCATATTATTATTAGGGGTACATTGGTGGACAGTGCACGCTCATCACCTCTGGCTCTGAGGCCTGCTGCCATGCAATTTCTGTTAGCACACTGGTAGGTGCGGCAGGCCTCTGGTGTTAATAAGTTCAAGAGAGGATTCCAAAATGGCACCTGCCGCTTCTAATGTCATCAAGGTAATATGAGATCACAAAAGTGGCTGCTGACAACATCTCAGTACTCAGAGGGAGTCCCAGCAGAATGTTTCTTAAGATCAGCAGGTAGGTCTGATCCTGGCATCTTTCACACTGCTGTCTTGTGCTTAATTTAGGATTGTGTGTGTTTTTTCCTGCACCTTTAAAGAGCTATGTCTCAGTTTCCTACACCCTTCTGGCTCTCCCAAATGTGAACCCTGTTGGTTTTTAAAGTCAGACATTTTGGGGGCTTATCATGGTACAGGACTCACGGGCTGGGGAGACAGATGTGCGGATTGTACTTCTCAGTCCTTGGGGAGGCCCTCTATGGTTGTGATTTTCCTCCCCATTGTTGTTTGCCACACTGGGGTGGTGGGGTGGGTCCTGAATAGACTGTGTCTCTGCCCCTCCTACCTGCTTTTTTATGGCTTCTTTATATCTTAGTTATGGGAAATCTTCTCTTCTTGTCTTTTGGTCATTCTCAGAGATGGTTACTCTCTAAGTAGTTATAATTTTGGTGTGCCTGTGGGAGGAGATGAGCACATGCTCATCCTACTCTGTACTCTTGATATAGGCCCTCTTCCCCCTTTTTAGTAGATCAAATCTTTTTGAACATTTTTAGATTTACAGAAAATTTACAAAGCAATAGCTTTGTAAAGAGTTCCCATATACCTTTGTACTGCCTTCTCCTTATTATTAATGTCTTACATTTTTGTAGTACATTTGTTAAAATTGATGGACCAGTAACAAAATTGATGAACCAATAATTCACTATTATTAACCTAAAGTCCAGGTTTATAATAATTTCCTTAGTTTTTCCCCTAATATTCTTTCTCTGTTCCAGGATCTCACCCAGGATATCACATCATATTTAGTTGTTATGTTTATTAGATTTCATTTGACTGTGCCAGTTTCTTGGACTTTTCTTTGTTATGGTAATCTTAACTGTTTGACCCTTTTTTTATAAGGAATTTTAATCAGTGAATACTTAATCTTAGAAAATCAGTATTGTCATTTGATATGAAGTTATTGAGTTGGCCAAAAACTTCCATTATATCTTATGGAAATGAACATGTTGGCCAATCCAATATAAATGACAAAAAAATAGGTATATGTGTATATATGTGTGTGTGCTCAGTTGCTCACCTCTCTGTGAGCTCATTGACTGTAACCCACTAGGCTCCTCTGACCATGAAAATTTCCAGGCAAGAATACTGGAGTGGGTTGCCATTTTCTACTCCAGGGGATCCTCTCAACCTGAGGATTGAACCCATATCTCTTGCACCTCCTGCATTGGCAGGCTGATTCTTTACAACTATGCCACTTGAGGAGCCTGTGTGTATATATACATATATGTATTAAATAGAGTGATATGGTTACTAGATGTGCAGCATTTATTTTAGTTCTATAGAAATAATGGACTGAGAAATGGAAGAATTTTATATCTTTACTGGATTAAAAAGTAATGAAGTTTGGATTTAGTGAGAAACTGAATTTGCCATAGTGCAGATTCCTGAATAGCTTCTCTAGGATAAATTAATATAGACATTTGGGGCTAGTGAAAATTTCTTCTTAAGGTTTTAATTGGTATAGGGGAATAAATTTGACCTGTATGTGCTAATCTGATTTTTGTTTTGTTTTGTTTTAAAATAAATGTTTAGTGAGTATGCACTGCCAGGCGTTGTTTTAGGCACTGAGTTCATAGTAGTGAACAAAAGATAGTAAAAAAAAAATAACCTTTTGTGATTTGGTGGGGGTAGACAATTTTATTTATCAATTTATTTGTATAATGTTGGAGGAAAATGATAAAAGGAAATGCATAGGTAGTGTCTTGAGTGAGAATGGGGTTTTAATGTTACATAGGGCTGTCAGGGAATGTCACATTGAGGAGGTAACATTTGATCAAAGTTATGAAGGAGGGTTTCCCTAGTGGCTCAGATAGTAAAGAATATGCCAGCAATGTGGGAAACCTGGGTTTAATCCCTGGGTCAGAACAATGCCCTGGAGAAGGAACTGGCAACCTACTCTGGTATTATTGCCTAGAGAATCCCATAGACAGAAGCCTGGCAGACTACAGAAGAGCCTGGTGGGCTGCAGTCCATGGGGTCGCAAAGTTTCGGGCACAACTGGGTGACTAACACTTACTGACTTACTTAGCATCTCAGTAAATACCTTGCCAGTTACTGAGGCCAAAATCCTGGACGTTATCTCTGACTTCTCTGTCTCTGACCCCAACCATACCCAATTCATCAGGAGCTCTTTTGGGTTCCAACTTTAAAATATATGCAAAATCTTAAACCACTCCTGTGCTACTAAAAGGTTCAGGTCACATCAGTGCTTTCCTAGGTAACTACAACTCCACTTTTGTTTCCTTTGCAGCCCTAACACAGTCACCTTTAAAATATAATTTAAAATGTCAATCCTCAGCTCAAAACAAAAGAAAAAAAAAACTTTTAAAAAAACTGAAGTTCTTACAATGGTCTGCATTCTACGAGATCCCACATGATATGATCCTTTGCTGCCTCTTTTATTGCCTCTCTTATTATTCTCCCAATTGTTCAACCCAGTCCCAGCCATATTGGCCTCCACACTATTTCTAGAGTAATCCAGACATGCTTTGTATTCAGTTTTTGCACTTAATGATCCCTCTGTCTAGAATGTAACTTCCCTCAGATATCTGCCATTACTCATCCCCTCACCTCTTTCATATGTGTTTGTATGTTTGTGTGTTAGCTGCTCATTCATGTCTGACTCTTTGCGACCCTATGGACTGCAGTCCACCAGGCTCTTCTGTCCATGAGATTTTCCAGGCAAGGATACTGGAGTGGGTTGCCATTTCCTTCTCCAGAGGATCTTCCTGACCCAGAGATTGAACCCAGGTCCCCTGCACTGCAGGCAGATTCTTTACCAACTGAGCTACAAAGGAAGCCCCACTGAGATGGTAGAAATTACAAAAGAAGCACTTTTTGAATGGGGGTTCAGATGAGTTGATGAAGAACAGGGTTTGAGTTTGGATATGTGTCTTTCAGATGCCTGTTAGACAGATGTCCAAGTGGGGATTCTAAGGAAATAGTTGAATACAAGTCTGGCAAACAGGAATTATCTGGATTAGAGGTACAAATTTGAGTGTCATCAGTTTGTGGATTGTATTAAAACGATGAAACTAGATGAGGTTATCAAGGATGTAAATATGGAGAAAGAAGAGAAAAAGGACCAAGACCACCCTTGGGTATTCTAACATTAAGATATTTGGAGTAATGAAGAAGAACCAGAAAAAGAAACTGAGAAATGGTCAGTGAGATAGGAAACCCAAAAGTATGTGGTGTCCTGAACACTAATTGAGTTTCTAGGTAGTGATCATTTGTGATAAATACCGCTGCCAAATAAGTTGAGGGTCTAGAATTGGCCATTGATTTTAGAATTTTGAGGAACTTGATGACGTTGAAAAGAATAGTTTTGGTGCAGGAATGGATTCATTAGAGTAGATTTAAGAAAGGGAGTAGAGAAGTTGTAAACAATGAGAAGAGACAATTCTTTTGAGAGACTTGAAAAACATGGGTAGCTGGAGCATTTTGTATGTATGTATGTATGGGTGAACATGATGTGTGAAAGAAATGATAGCATGTTTATGTGCTACTTGGAATGGCCTAGAAGACATAGATGATTGATGATGGAGAGAGAGTGACAGTTGGTGGAGAACCATCCATGAAGAGACAAGAAGGAATGGGATTTAGTGTACAAGTGTGGAGTTGGCTCTTAATAGGAGTGTGCTCACGTCATGTGTAATAGGAAGGCAGACAGAGAACTTAGGCAGTTATAGGTAGGTGATTGGAATTGTTTTCTGATTGTGTTTATTTTCTTAATGAGAATGAGGATGAGGAAAATGTTGTTGAGGGACCTGAAGAGAAGGAATAAAATAATTTTCAGAATGTAGGAATACCAGGGGACATTTATGTCCACTTAAAGTTAATAGTTATGTATTTAAAGCATAGTTGTCTGAATGTTTTCCAATTGAGTTTAGCTATAGGAGTGCAGGCTTAGAGTAGGCAGAGAGTTGATTTTGAGCAGGGCTGGGGTTTAATGGAATGAATTATCAAAGAGTAAGGAGATGAAGTTGTATGGAAGGAGGTAATTATAGTGATATGTTATTGAATCTGTGATGATCATAAAGGAAATGATATAACAGGAGGATGATGGACAGTCAAAAGGTATTCGTAGTATTATTAATAATACAGGGATTTGCAGTCTTCAGTCTACCAATCTGGGCCAAGATCTGTTTTCTGTGGTGCTTGAGCTTAGAGTTACACATTTTAAAGTGTTCCAAGGCACTTCCCTGGCCATTGAGTGGTTAAGACTCCATGCTCCCAATGCAGGGTGCATGGGTTTAATCCTTGGTTGAGGAAAGGAACTAAGATCCCCATGCCATACACACACACACACAAAAGTATTCCAAAAAACACAGAATTAAGAATATGCAACAGAAATACATATGTGATCTACAAAGTCTTAAATATTTACTATGTGATCTTTTACCAAAAAAATTTTGCTGACCTCTTTAATGATTAATGGATTATAGATCCCCTTATTCTGGAAGAGATGGGAACACCAGACCACCTGATCTGCTTCCTGAGAAATCTATATGCAGGTCAGGAGGCAACAGTTAGAACAAGACATGGAACAACAGACTGGTTCCAAATTGGGAAAGGAAGTATGTCACGGCTGTATATTGTCACCCTGCTTATTTAACTTCTATGCAGAGAACATTATGAAAAACGCTGGACTGGAGAAAACACAAGCTGGAATCAAGATTGCCCTAGAGGAATATCAATAATCTCAGATATGCAGATGACACCACCCTTATGGCAGAAAGCGAAGAAGAACTAAAGAGCCTCTTGATGAAAGTGAAAGAGGAGAGTGAAAAAGTTGGCTTAAAGCTCAACATTCAGAAAACTAAGATCATGGCATCCAGTTCCATCACTTCATGGCACTTTCATGGGGAAACAGTGGAAACAATGGCTGACTTTATTTTCTTGGGCTCCAGAATCACTGCAGATTGTGACTGCAACCATGAAATTAAAAGACTCTTTGCTTCTTGGAAGAAAAGTTATGACCAACCTAGACAGCATATTAAAAAACAGAGACATCACTGTGCCAATAAAGGTCCATCTAGTCAAGGTTCTGGTTTTTCCAGTAGTCATGTATGGATGTGAGAGTTGGACTATAAAGAAAGCTGAGCACTGAAGAACTGATGCTTTTGAACTGGTGTGTGAGAAGACTCTTGAGAGTCTGTTGGACTGCAAGGAGATCCAATCAATCAATCCTAAAAAAATCAGTCCTGAATATTCATTGGAAGGACTGATGCTGAAGCTGAAACTCCAATACTTTGGCCACCTGATGCAAAGAACTGACTCATTTGAAAAGACCTTATTTCTTAGAAAGATTGAAGGTGGGAGGAGAAGGGGACAACAGAGGTGGAGATGATTGTATGGCATCACTGACTCAATGATGAGTCTGAGTAAACTCCAGGAGTTGGTGATGGACAGGGAAGCCTGGCGTGCTGCGGTCCATGGCGAAAAGAGTCTAACACGACTGAGCAACTGAACTGAACTGAACTGAGATCCCCTTGGAATTGAAAGAGTCATAGAGGAAGGAAGTAGGAAATGTAAGTGTGATTTGAGAGTGGGATGCTTGAACTTGAGTGGAGTTCAGTTATCTTTAATGGCAAGGTTCTAGAACTAGGTTATGACCGTAACAGTGAATGACTGAAGTGGGAAGGCTGATAAGATTTTTTGAGGATTCATCTGATAGCTGAAAATAAACCCTTTAACAGATCCTCTTATATTTGTTTTAAAAGGAAGGCACTCATACATTCTCTTTTACCTATATATATAACCCTGCATCTCTACTAGTGAATTTATCATGCCACAGCTAAGTTTGAAATCAAAAAGTTTTGAAAAAAATTTAATGGTTCTAGCAAATGAATTACAATTTATTTAAGTAGGTTTTTACAGTTTACTCACTTGTGTTCCATGGCATATATGGAAGATTAAAGTAGAAATCATTAATCTTTTTTGCTTTTGTTAGTAAACATAATGATATTTCATATTTTGATGTTTCAGGGGAGGTACATTTGATTAAGAAAATCTGGGAAGACATAAAATAGCAAATTCACTTTTTTGGGTGTTCTTACAGATTACAGCTGTGCTTTTATTTATTTTATTACAAACCACTCCACAACTAGTGGCTTACACAACGGACATGGGTTTGGGTGGACTCCAGGAGTTGGTGATGGACAGGGAGGTCTGACGTATGCGGTTCATAGGGTTGCAAAGAGTCAGACACGACTGAGCGACTGGACTGAACGGAAAATAACATTCATTTGTTTTGCTCATGAATTTACAATTTTGGCAGAGTTTGGTAGAAATATCTCGTCTCTACCCAACATGGGTGGAACTACCTGATTGCGGATGGAGGAACTACTGCCAGGATGGCTTACTCACATGACTGACAAGTTGGTGCTGGCCACTGGTTCCTCTCTGAATGGATCTCTTTAGTGGAGCCACTTGGACTTTCCTAATATGGTGGCTGGATTCTAAGAGCAAGAGCCCAAGAGACAGAAAGTAGTTCTGAAAACTAGAACCTATATTCTCTTGGTCAAACGGCAGTAGTACAGATTCAAGGGAGGAGACATAGACATTCTCTTTCTTCCATTTTAATGGAGGCAACGCTAATAATTTTGGACTTTTATTTTAAAAATGCAACATATACCTTAATACAGGTAACAAAGGCATTTCTGCTGCTGCTGCTGCTGCTGCTGCTGCTGCTGCTGCTGAGTCACTTCAGTTGTGTCCGACTCCATAGACGGCAGCCCACCAGGCTCCCCTGTCCCTGGGATTCTCCAGGCAGGAACACTGGAATGGGTTGCCATTGCCTTCTCCAAAGGGCATTTCTACCCCCATTCATTTTTCAGCATTTATCTTAAATACCACCATTACCATAAAACCTGTCTTCAGCCCATCCCTGAGTTTAATATCCTCTTTCCTGAACCCTCCATAGTACCTTATTAGTTCCTTTTTTTGTGGCATTTACCTTATTAGTATCATTTGTAATTTTGTGTTATCTTTGCTTGCCACTTTTATATGCAACTTTGAATCCCATTCTGAAGTGCCTTACTCATAGTGATTGCTTAATAGATGTGTTGTTAAAGGAATTAAAAGGAAACTTTTTTAAAAAAGAACTCACAAAGTTTGTTTGAATGTTGTAAAAAATGTGACTAACCAAATGAGACCTTGACAAACCACAAGTGCAGGTTGTTTAACGTTGAGAGATAAGAGAGAACTAGAAATAAACCATCAAGGTGATGAAGAAAAGTAAATGTTTAGGTAAATTGAAAGTACATTTTGCTTTATAGTTCTTTAAAAAGCAGAGCAACAAAAAAGTGAACTCAACTAAATGTTGGCATGTCATATGTACTATTAGAAAATAATAATATTTGAAAATATTTGAAAAATAAAGCTTTTTTGTAAAGTCTCCTGAAATTAGGCTGAAATTCTCAATGTAGCAGGCAACAAATAGGACATGACTGAGCAACTTGAGAGTCCCTTGGACTGCAAGGAGATCCAACCAGTCCATTCTGAAGGAGATCAGCCCTAGGTGTTCTTTGGAAGGAATGATGCTAAAGCTGAAACTCTAGTACTTTGGCCACCTCATGCAAAGAGCTGACTCACTGGAAAAGACTGATGCTGGGAGGGTTTGGGGGCAGGAGGAGAAAGGGATGACAGAGGTTGAGATGGCTGGATAGAATCACTGACTCAATGGACGTGAATCTGAGTGAACTCCAGGAGTTGGTGATGGACAGGGAGGCCTGGCGTGCTGTGATTCATGGGGTCAAAAGAATCGGACACGACTGAGCAGATGAACTGAACTGAGCAAATAACACTTTCACTCTGTATGTAAGTTAAATAAGCAGGGTGACAATATACAGCCTTGACATACTCCTTTCCTGATTTTGAACCAATCCGTTGTTCCATGTCCAGTTGCTTCTTGACCTGCATAGAGGTTTCTCAGGAGGCAGGTAGGGTGGTCTGGCATTCCCATCTCTTTCAGAATTTTCCAGTTTGCTGTTATCAACACAAAGGCTTTAGCATAGTCAATGAGGCAGAAGTAGATGTTTTTCTGGAATTCTGTTGCTTTCTCTATGAACTAATGGATGTTAGCAATTTGGTCTCTGGTTCTTCTGTCTTTTCTAAATCTAGCTGGTACATCTGAAATTTCTAAGTTCATGTACTGTTGAAGTCTAGCTTGAAGGATTTTGAGTATTACCTTGCTAGCATGTGAAAGGAGTTCAGTTGTGCAGTAGCTTGAATATTCTTTGACATTGCTGTTCTTTGGAACTAGAATAAAAACAGGTTGTACAGGCTACCGCACAATTGATGCTTTTGAATGCAGTGTTGGAGAAGACTCTTTTGAGAGTCCCTTGGACTGCAAGGAGATCAAGCCAGTCAGTCCTAAAGGAAGTCAACCCTGAGTATTCATTGTAAGGACTGGTACTGAAGCTGAAGCTCCAGTACTTTGGCCACCTGATGAGAAGAGCTGACTCACTGGAAAGACCCTGATGCTGGGAAAGATTGAAGGCAGGAGGAGAAGGGGGTGACAGAGGATGAAATGGTTGGATGGCATCACTGACTTAATGAACATAAGTTTGAGCAAACTCCAGAAGATGGTGAAGGATAGGGAAGCCTGGCGTGCTGCAGTCCATGGGATCACAAAGAGTCAGACACAACTTAAGGACTGAATAACAGCAGCAACAAAGGGATAATTATGAAAGATTTTGTATGCAACATTACAGAGCTTGGGACTTTATTTTGTATGCAACATGGAAAGCCACTGGATGTTTTGTGTTTTAGAAACAACACTCTTTTTGTTTGTTTTTTTTTTTTTTTTTGGTAACATGGATAATGGATTCCAGAATGCCAGGCTGAACACAAGGAGATGAATTAGAATACCAGCTAATATAGGTAAAAGATAAGGGCCTGCACTAGATAAATTATTGCAACAATGTTGGAAGAGATATAAGAGAGAATTCAGACTTAAGAGTAGATTGACAGGACTTGCTGGTGATTAGATTTGAAAAGTGTGGAGTGGAAGGAGGAGTAAAGGTTTTTGGCTTGGGCAGCTGTTTAGATGTTAGTATTTTAAGCAAGATAAGGAACATTAAGAATTGAAGTAGATTTGTGTCAAAGATAATACATTTGCTTTTGTATCTGTTGAGTGGGAGTTAAATCCAGGTAATATAACATATAGATAATTATTTCAAGTGAGCTTAGAAAAAAGTTGAGTTTATAGATACAGATTAGGAGTCATTGGGAAGTATAAGTGATATTTATTGAAACTATGCGATCAAGTGAAATTTTCTCTCAAGGGAGAGAAAATGGAGTAAGAAAACCTGCGAGAACATTAGCATTTAAGGGTTAGATGGAGAAAGAGCATCCCAGGAAAAAAAAAAGATCAGAATTAAAAGTAGAACTAAATTGAGATCTAGAAAGTTGAAGCATAAGTAGGGATGATACCCTCTGCCATATTCTGCAAAGGGTCAAGTGGATAGAAGAGAAATGAGTCCATTGAATCTGACAGGATATAAAACAGAATGAAGGAATCTGTCATAAAACCTTGGATTTGAATCCTGGCTCCATCTCTTATTATATTGTAAGACTTTTGGGAAGGTACTTGACTTCTGAGCTTTGGTTTCTTTTGAAAACAGGATAGGAGTTATCACAAAAAGTTGGCCTGAGAACTGTATGAAATTAGTAAACACAAGTAAAGTGCCTCATATAGTTCCTAGCAAATAGTAGGGATTTGATAAAATGTATATATAATAACGAAAATCCCATGGACAGAGGAGCCTGGCAGACTGTAGTCAATGGGATCACAAGAGTTGGACACGACTTAGTGATGAAACCATTGCTACCATGTATAATAACAGTGATGATGATAAGTTGGTAACCAAAGCAATAGTATTTTGAGTGCTAGGTGATACTTTGGTAGCTAAGGAGGAGGACAGAAACCATATTGCATTGGGTTGAAGAATGAACTGTTAAGAAAGTTTTTCTTCTTCCCGTTTTTTCCTTAAAGCTTTGCCTCTATGGGAATAAAAAGGTTATGGAATCATTTTTGTTAATAAAAGGCCATTGATGTATTGAGAAAACAAATCAGAAAAGTAGGGCAGAAGCTGAATTTAAAGGAGCTTAGTGTGAGTAGAATGTGAAGAAGATGATACAGTGAATGTAGACTTTAGTTCATTTAGAAAGTAAAAGGAGGAGATATCAGATGTATCATCTTTATATTATTTTATTTAAAGGAATCATATCAATTTAAACAAGAGACCTGAATTTATATAAATTCAAAAGTAGAAACTCTCCTGAAAATATATCTGTGTTCCACCTAACTGCATCTCATGGTCACGTTTATAAAGAAACAAATTCCCCTGGATTTAAGTGTCCACATCTGCATATGCTAGTCATTTGTAGACATAAAGACATTTTTCTGTTCGTTGCTAAAATCCTAGTCATTGAAATTTCTTTGTATGACGCTTAGGACTGGACACAGTAGTTCAGAAAGCCTTTAACCAGTATTAGGGAAAATAGAAGGATTGTCTTTGTAGTTCTGCCAACACTCTTTTAAAGAAATTTGAAACCCAGAGCGGATAAAAGACTTTTACTTCATATAAGGAAATGGTGGTATCAGCTAGGATGAAAATATAGGCCTCCTAACTATTATATGATGTTTTTGCTACTACAGCTTAATACCAAAACAAAGACAAAACCTTCTCTACCTGTATGTGTAAGGAATCATTATTTAAAAATCTGATAAATTAAGGGATAATTATTGGTATTATAGAACATTCATCTCAAGAAGTATTTAATAGCAAGCTAGAGTAATAGATTTAAGTTTTATATAATACATTTAAACAAGTTCACAAATAACTCTAGGAAAACATTTAATTTGCAAACTAATATCTATATTTTGTTTTATAATTACTTTAGAAATTCTATATTGCTCAGCTTTAGATTTATTATACAAGCTGGAACCTTTAGATGTATACCACTTCTAATAGTTATTAAGTACTTTTCTTATGCTCCGGCTAAGCTCTTTGTGTTGATTATCTCATTTATTCTGTGTAACAACTGTAAGAGGTCGGTATTCTCATTATGAGGCAACTGAACTGAGAGATGTCATCAACTTGGAAAAGCCTTCCTACACAGCTAATAAACAGGGTGGTGCTAAAATTTAAATCCAGACAATTTGATTCCAAAATTTATGTTTTTAACAACATAAAACATATTCTTTGTCATTACTTTAAACTTTGTTTTCTTCCTTTTGTTTATCATAAAATAGTAGTTTTCAATCTCATTTTGATTCTATTTGGTTCGCAACCCACTCCAATATTCTTGCCTAGAGAATCCCATGGACAGTGGGGCCTAGCAGGCTACAATCCATATGGTCTCAGAGAGTCGGACATGGCTGAAGCGAATGTCCTCATACTTAGTGTGATTTTTATTGAATTATTGATTGGTCATTGATAAGGAGATCCTCTAGTCAAGAGGTAACTTTATGGGATAGTCCTTGTACCTAACGAGACTTATGTGGAATGCTTGGTAAATGTTATTAGGGGATGGTATTTTACGTTTGAATGTGGGAAATGTTCAATATATCCAATATGACTATTTTGTTGAGTGTGAGAAACTTTTTAAGAGATTTAATAATACAAAGCATTTGTAAATGGCACATAGCTAAAAGTAGTCTTAGCTATTTTTCATTGAGACTACCAGAATATTTTATAGCATTTTACCAAATATAAATTTGGTATTGTATTGCTAGCTGTTTTCGACCATAGTCATTGTAACTCTTTGTTACCATCTTTTGCTTTGTAAATACTGAAACCTGAAACTATGTTTTCTCTCTTTCCTGAAACTCTTTTATGTCAGTTTTCCCTTTTGTCTGCCTAATTTTAGATTTAGAAATAATATGAAGCCAAATCTCTTTTATGGAATGATGGATATGGTGTTCCTTTTAGTTATAGACCTTACCTTTCAGTAGCATGAGTGACGTTAAATGTGTGCTTTAGTTAATTTTCTCTTGGTAAATGCATGCTCAGAGGAAGCAGTCTCAAGTCTTTGTTCAAGAAGTTAAAGACTTTTAAGATAGCCTAATAAATGTTAAGCATTTATCTGGAAGAAAAATACCATTTTTGAGTTGAAAGTGAAGTGAAAGTTGCATAGTCGTATCCTACTCTTTGTGATGCCATGGACTGTATCTTGCCCAGCTCCTCTGTCCGTGGAATTCTCCAGGCAAGGATACCCTCCTCCAGGGAATTGTCCCGACCCAGCAATGGAACCTGGGTCTCCTGCATTGCAGGCAGATTCTTTACCAACTGAGCCACTAGGGAAGCCTTTTTGAGTTATGTCTTACCTAAAAATCTGCTAAAGAAATGATTTAAAATGTTGCCTTGTTTTTTAAATTAATTCCAGTAATCAGATCCTTATATGATTTCACTGATCTCAGTACCTTTTGTAGAATTTAATGGCTTCCTAATGTGTAACCATCTTTTAAGAAGTTCCTTGTGAGTAAAAGATAATTAAGTGACCAGTTAACTTGCTGGAATTAATTAGGATA
This sequence comes from Madoqua kirkii, assembly GCA_006408675.1. Classification (NCBI taxonomy): domain Eukaryota; kingdom Metazoa; phylum Chordata; class Mammalia; order Artiodactyla; family Bovidae; genus Madoqua; species Madoqua kirkii. The sequence continues at coordinate 2,910 of SJYC01004210.1, read as the reverse complement.
TAATTAATCTAGGTAAAATTCAAAGTTTTCTATAAACTGTAAGGAAAATAGCCAAATATAAGGACATATCCATTTATATAGTGATAACATGCTTGTAATTTATTATTGCAGTGGCTAGGTTAGAGACTAAATTAAGAACCAATGGAAAATTTGTTGGTCCCAGTAATTACAGCTAAATGGTTATTTGAAAATCCTTAACTGTATGAAAGCACTGTGATCTGAAATTTGTATTCAATAAATGTAATCTGTCAACTTAAAGACATTATCTTATTTAATTCTCATAACAATTCTGAGTTAAGATATTATTATCCTAACTTTGCAAATAAATAGAGGCTTAACAAAGTTAACCCATCTGGGGTCATGGAGCTGTAGCTGGGATTCTAACCAAACCTTTTTGACCACAGGACCCAGGTTCTTAATAGTTGACGAGGCTATAGTAAACTGAAATCTGGTGCTCAAGTTGTGATTGCAATGCGCTATTTATGAAAATCTTTAACTGTCAAATGGAGTCCAAATCTAAAGTATTTTGCTTCTGAAACTGCATTTTTTTTTTTTACCAACATGCCAAGTAAAATTTATTAATAACTTCTTTAGTTTAAGCTTACCATTTCAGGATTTGTAATACTTTAAGGTGATACGTAGAATTACAAAGTTAGAAGTGCATCTTTATTTGAGATAGTACTGTCAACATTCAAGTAAGATATTGGTGAGAATGGGGAATGATAGAATTGAATTTTATGTTACTGAGTACAGAAGGGGATCATGAAACTTTCTGTAGAGGAACAGATAGTAAATATAGTGAATGACTTTGAGAGCCATATGGTCTCTAGTGTGTTTACTCAGACTCTTCTAAAACAGCCATAGACAGTATGTAAAGACTTTAACTGTGTTACGGTGTTTCAGTGAAAAACTACGAAAAGAGATGGCACCCTGGATTGACTCATTTACCAACTTCTTGTAATTTCTGCATCAAAAAGATAAAATTTGTTACTCTAATGTATTGTTTGTGCAGAGTGAAAGTTTTCCTCCGTTGAATGTATTGACAAAAAGAAATTTACCCCAAAAGATAGTAGTATAAAGGAGAATAGAAATGGTACCTTTCTTCAGCATGTCTATGACTACTTAGATTAATTGCTTCATAAATTACATGACAATTCCAGATACACTTATTTGTTCATTTCTTAGCATTACCTTTTTTATCTTGAAAAAACAATTCTGCAGTTTTCACTGGTGTTTTCACTGATTCTGATAAACTTTCTTTATCATAACTTGGGAGGAATTAATTATGAAAAGATATAATGCATAATTGGGTGATTTTATTTTATTTTATTTGAATATATTTTGAAAAATATTATCAGTGGGTAGACTTAGATCAAGACTTATTTAAGTATATACATGTAGTTGAATTTTAGGTTCAGAAATGGAGTACTCTTAGTCAGTTTTCAGTATTACATTGTACAGATTTCTTATTTATAAGCAGTTTGACCTTGTAGATGATTTCTAGTGCTGCAGAGCTTTATTGAATGTAAGTCATTTGTGATATTGACTGATGGTGGTATGCTAAATGTGAAACCTAACATATACTTTTTATTCTTATTTTCAGAGATTCGTCAGAGAACTGCTGCTCAAAGAAGCCTTTCTCCAGCACCAGCAGGCTCCAGCCAAAGCCCTCCTCCACAAATTCCAGTTTCTCCTGGACCACCAAAGGACACTTCAGCCCCTGGTGGACCCCCAGAAAGAACTGTTACTCCAGCCCTATCATCAAATGTGTTGCCAAGACGTTTTGGATCCCCTGCTACTTCAGTGCCTGGAATGGGTAAACAGAGCACTTAATGTTATTTACAGTTTATATTGTTTTCTCTGGTTACCAATAAAACGGGCCATTTTCAGACAGTGTGGAAATGGCATTTCACTTGGAAATAGCAGAGCAGTTATCTGATTAAGCAGGAGTTCCATATCAATTAGCCATAACTCTTTACAGCTGGCACCTTGTGATACTGAAACCTATTTCTTGAGCTCATTTAACTGTTATGGCTTCTTTGTTTAAATGGCAATAAAACTTTGTAGTATTCTGTAGTCAACAGTATAGCATATCTTTTTATATTCAGCTTTAGAATGGCTCCAGATTTATATAAAATGAGGATAGACGAGAACATTTTGGGAATGTATTCATGCTTTTTGCTAAACCCTTCATATATATTTTTAAACTTGACAGATTAACATTTCAGGAAGAATATTCATGTACTGTAGCGTGTAATACTACTAATGTTAATGTGAGCTTGGTAGATTTTTCTTTTTTTAAGCCCTAGAGCCTCGATATTTTCTGACAGATAATTTAACATAAAGTCTTATTGAATTAACATACTACCTTTACTACTATTTCATCTCTTTGGATTCTCCTTTTTCAGTTTTGTAGATCTCTAGGGGAAGATCCCATTTTAGGAGTGTAATAGATTATATTACCCTGCACCTTTCTTTTGGAGTATGATTGGGACATGATTCTTCAGCAGATCACATTATGTAGAGTCCCATGTCAGATTCTTAAATATGATAATAAATTATTTATTTTAGGATATTTAATTTTAATTTAGACTAATTTCATATTTCATGACTAATTACATATAATTTATGACTTTGAGCCTCATCAGAAGTTGATATTAGATATTCAGGGCATTTACATAGTCTTAATAAAATCAGTAAGCAACCTAAATGTTATTAATACAGTAGATTTTTTTCCCCCTCCTTTTTCTTTGAAAACAGCATAAGATTTTAGAAAATTAAAAAACTGTTTATTTATAAATATATTAAGAAAGCTAACTACAAATGAAATAAATATAAATCATAACTTTTAATTGTTGGTTATTGAAAAAATACTTTTAAACTTAACATATAATGGTGTCACTCAGGGCA